>KL258791.1:2944-16354 GCA_000699545.1 Podiceps cristatus | reverse complement strand
GGACCTGAGCCCCAGCCTGGGGTGAGAGGGTTGCTCTTCCGTGCTTTGTAGTCCTGCCTGGCAGCCTCGGGCATGCAAACCGGCCACCAAGCAGCAGCAGGAACTCGCCGTGCTCTGTGGGCACAGTAGCGGACATGGCAGGTCCGGGGATGCTCAGGGACCACTGGCGTTTTGGTGGTGCTGCCTCAGTTCCCCCCTGAGCATGTTACAGCGGGGCAGGGAAGGAAAGTGAGAAGAAAGGCAGGAGCTCACAATGCCCCCAAAGCCCACACGTACTGCTGGGGATTCCATTAACCTCTCAGAAGTTGTGTTTTCTTCCTTGTTGGTGTAAAACCTTGCAGAAGTATGCACTATCCCTAGGAAACCCCGCAGGTTTCTACCTCTGTAGCTCACCATCCCAGCCGCTGCGCAGAGAGAGTCAGCTGGGCTCTGGAGGACACAGCGTCGGCATCTTGCCCTTCTCTGGCTTTATTATTTACACTCTCTTACCCCATAAGCCTCTCGGTGCTCTCTCAGGTACCTGAAGATCATTTAGCAGAAGTGTTGCTCAAGTGAAAAAGTAACCAGCCTACGCAACTGCTACACGTGGTTGAACCGTCCTACCTGATGAGGAAATAGGTGGTTTTTTAAGCACAATTACTCAGTTGTGATTAATTTTCAGTGTACAGGATTGTGCAAAAAGAGTCACTATTTTGAATCATTAAGTGTTTCAAGAAGTACTGGATGCACGAATTTATTTTAAAATAATGCCCAAGACAACAATCTGGTTAAAATGCTTAGGGCAGTGTAATAGTTTACATTTTAACATTAAACCACCTGTTTCTCTCTCTCTCTCTAGGTCAGGGTTAAAAACAGTGTTTAAAGCCAACACGGAGGAACTGCAGAAGATTTTGGCAACTCTGACAAAGAACTTCACGAATATTTTTTTAAATAAATTGAGAACAAAAGCACAGGTAAGAGGATCTTGGCCACATTATTTCCTAAATACAAGGGGTATGTGCAGGACCACTGCAGCAGCTGAGAGCCGTGGCCCTTTCCCTGTCTCACCAACTAGACCTCATGTGCAGTGCACAACATCATGGTCCCTCCAAAATGCATCGTGCCTAACATTGGTAGAAATCCTCCTTAACTCAAAGTGAGACTTCCAGCATCCTGGGAGTTTTTCACTGTAAGCAATGATACCTTTCTCAAGCTGTTTATTTTAGTACAACAGCAACCAAAAGAAAATGGTATTTAGTGGCTTCCAGCTTCTGAGGCAAAGCAGTGGGGGAAATCCTCACCTGTAGTGAAGCACGGGGGAAGTCAGCTGGACAACACCAATGGGACATTTTTCTTTCTATCAAAATATTTGGATTTTTCAGGACTTTGGTTTACTCTTACTTTTTTCATAGATCTGCCAGCACAGTCTGTTATCAACATCTTCAGGCAGGACAGAATTCATTCTGGTAGAGGTGTTTTTTCCAGGCTGTTTCCATGGTGAAGAAAGACTGATTCTTTCATCGTGAGGATGCTAAAGCTCTGGTATCGGCTGATAAAGCTCTGGTATCAGCTGAACTTGTGTTGAGATGCCTAAAAGGCAACGTGCTGCAAGGCAATATGTGCTTCCCAGGTGCTGTAGACGGGGCTTTCTGCTCCCAGCTGGCTGGGGGTCCACTAGCTCTCGCTGCTATAACACGAGAGATGCGGGAAGTTAAGCCGTTGGTCCTGCACCTTTTCACTTATCCTAATTCACTTTCTAAATCACCAAGCATAACTTTCAGAAACCCAAGACAGTCATACAACTGCTCCAAACTAAGCCAAGCCTGCCTGGCCAAGGGGACTTTCCAGTGACTGCAGAACTTGTGCCGGAGCCTAAGGGGCAGGCAAGGAAGGAGTCAAGCCAAGACATTGAGCAAGAGAGCCAAAATGCCGTGAGAACCGAGAGCGGCCAAGGCAATGCATTTCTAAACAGCTCTCCAGCAGGCTAGGAGCACAGCAGGAGGGCACAAGTGGGGAAAATAATTGGGAAGGAGATTGCCAGGCGTCTAAAGACAGAGATCCTGAGAGCTAAGAGGAGAAATGTTCACATCAAGTTGGGGATTCTCCCAGCTGCTATTCTCCCACCACATCATCAGAGCAATGAGGAAGGAAAATCCCAGTGAGACTTTGTGCGGACGCACAGGCCTGCAGGGAGTACTGACAGCCCCTGCAAGTGCTGTGAGCAAGAGGACCTTGATCTCCTTGTGGAGGAGGCTGAAGGGGTGATGGATTACTGGGATGATTTCTAACAGATCCGCTACCAAGTGACTTGTCATGTCCCTAGCCAGTGCAAGCCCATGTAACGCTAGCATTCGTGGTTGCAAGCCACAGCCTGTTCTAGCCATGCCTGAGTTTCCTCTGATTAAGGCTTTCATGCCAAAGCATGTCCTGCTTGGGGAGCACTGCTTCTCCTGCCTGTGTCAGGGTGCTCACCCAGAAATGGGAGACAGGGGTCTGAATTCCCTGGGGTGGAGAGAGAAACCCAGCCTGCTCCGTGCTCCTGGTGCCTAGCTCCTGCTGTGTCTTCACGCAGCGTGGGTGCACCATCAGTGCTCTGTGCTTTTCAGTTCAAGCCCCCTGAGCAGGCAGATGCCTGGGTGCCTTCAGCTAGTGCATCAGCTACTCTGGTTTTTACTGGTGCTATTAGCAAGCGTGGTTTTTTTTCAGCCACTTCTTAAGAAAATCCTGACCAAGGACTGGATTTTGGCAACGGAAAGGCCGAACTCACTGGCGTTGGCGGTCTCGCAGTTCTCCGAGCACCTGC
This sequence comes from Podiceps cristatus, assembly GCA_000699545.1. NCBI lineage: Eukaryota > Metazoa > Chordata > Aves > Podicipediformes > Podicipedidae > Podiceps > Podiceps cristatus. The sequence goes on along the minus strand of KL258791.1, from coordinate 13,572 downwards.
AGCACATGAGGGAGCCCACGGGGCAGGTAGGCGGCTGGTCCCGCACCCGGGCACGGTGATGCTGGGGGTCCCACTGCCATTTGCAGTCTGTGGTCCCACCTGCAGACTCCTCTCCTGTGGCGGGGGCTGTTTAAAACTGTGGGGACTACTTATGTGGGGGAGCTCAGCTATTACTGTACTTCCACATGAGAATAACCAACATCTTTCTGTAGTTTAAATACAGAACTGATTTCTTTAAAAGAGGAACAAAAAGCTTTGGTGAATATTACCACTGAACATTATAATTCCATGAGTCGCAGGCTTATATGCTCCTTTCACATCTGTGCAGTTGTGAAATAAATGGGTAGGTGGCAACTGCTATATATTTAAAATCTGCAAGCACCATCAAAACATACTGTTAAAACAATCCTAAACATCCCCTTTTGTTACTGAGGAGCTAAACTGCCCACACAAAATCATGGGCTGCTTCAGGGTGAGGAGTATTTCCATGGCATTCCCTTGGGAAAGCTCTGTGGGGGAGCAAGGGGCTGCGAGCCACCAGCTCCCTTTGGCCAAGCTGGCCCAGGCAGCTCTACATGCTGAAGACCCGAGGGCTTCTCCGGCCCTCTCCCACTGTTGTGGACTTGCAAGTGAACATGAGGTTTGCTTTTTTTAACATGAGGTTTGCAAACATGAGGTTTGCTTTTTTTAACCAGGAGCTTCTACGTGACGTTCATAAGTACGTGGTGAGGGAATACATTGTGCAGGTCATCAAACCCAGACAGAAAATGAATCGGGAGACACGGCAGCAAGTGAGCGAAAAGATGAACCAGGAAGCCAGAATCCTTAATAATACGCTCATCGATCATGTGAGTTCCCACCTGGCATCCCCCAGCTGTCCCCTTCCCAGAGGTGCAATGTCCCCGCTTGGCTTCCCGGGAACCAAGGCGGCAGGCTCTCCAGCAGGGCAAGCCGCAAGAAATTTAAAAGTGATTAAAAGAGAACAAGCAAGGTGGTCACTGCAGATTAATGGCGTGGATTTCCAGTCCGATGGCTACTCCACAGGAGCAGCTTGTGGGTGCTCAGCTGGCAGCTCTCCGGTTGCAGCGCCGGGTGTTTTAACAGACGCCCAGGCCGACCGGTGCTCTGCGTAGGGTGGGTTGCATGCTGTAGGATCAAGCTCATCCTGGGTCCGTCCCTTTGGGCCATGGGGTGTACCTTGTCTCTGAAGGATCGCTGCCCTGGGTACAGTTCATGGAGATGAGTCCAGCAAGATGGTCCATCCGGGCACACAGTCTGCATGCAGAGGGTGATGGGGAGAAAATTGCAGCTGCTTGCCTGTTTTGTGGCTAGGCAACATCAGTCTGGGATTTTCAGGGAAGACAAAGTTGAATTCATCGGATTTTGCAGAAAGTTAGGTGTGTGAGGCACTGAACCCCACCGGGGTGGTTACTTGGCTGAGGCAGGTCCCTCTCCGCAGTGAGGCATGTGAAACTACTGGGTGGTGAGGGTGAAGGCTCTGGCATCCACCGCTGTGCCGGACCACAGCCACAATGCCCTGCTCAGGCTCTGGCTCACTGGGGTGCTCCTGAGCATCGGGGAGCAGAGCCAGGCCCCGGTGAGCTGCAGGGGCTGCCTTCCCGTTGCACCCAGCGCTGCCTCGGCCAGCACCCTGCCTGCCTGCAGCAGTACTGGCTTGCACCAGTAAAAGCGACCGGCCGCCGTGCTCTGCCCTGCAGGCAAAAAGCGGTTTGCAGGTGCTGCGCTTCCCCCCTGACATCCCCGTTTGCCTCCCCATTCGCAGGGCTCTGACTCCGACTGGCTCCTTCCTGCCATACACCACATCGCCAATATCATTGGGGAGAAGAAAAAAGACAAGATCAAGGAGTACGTCAAGGAGCTGTGTCAGGATTATCCAGATATCAGGTATGTGAAACGGTGGACGCCAGGACTGCTGGGCTCCATCCCAAGCAGCACCAGCTTGCCATGTGCCTTGGCCAAGCTCCTCAGCTTCTCTTTGCTGGTAGCCACACGTTAGAGGTCAAGGTGCTGACAACAGGGGAATCCCACCTTATTTTTCTTGATGGCTATATCCTTTCTCTTTTTTTCTCCTGTCTGCTGGATCTTATAATGCACATGTTACCTCAAAAGCCTTTTCATTTTAGAATAGAACAGAACAGAGTATTTCAGTTGGAAAAGGCCTACTGCGATCACCAAGTCCAACTGCCTGACCACTTCAGCGCTGACCAAAAGTTGAAGCATCTATGAAGGGCATTGTCCAAGTGCCTCTTAAACACTGACAGACTCGGGGCATCGACCGCCTCTCTGGGAAGCCCGTTGCAGCGTTTGACCACCCTCTCCATAAATAAATGCTTACTAAACTCTAAACTTCCCTTGACACAGCTTTGAACTATTCCCACACACGCTACCACTTAATACCATTTTATTGCTCCAAATGAACCTTGTTTTGCTGTAAAGCTCCAGGTTGCCCTTCAGTGCATCACCAGTATTAGCCCAACTTGCCAGTTTGCAGGCTCCGGCTCTGGAGCAAATAGTTTTGTCTCCTGTTCCCAGGCTCGGATCTGAAAGTGCAGCAGACACTGACACAGTTCGTCTGCAGTTTCCAAAAGGGGGTCACACAAACACTAAATTTTGGAACAAATTACAAACTCTTTCTTTTGTACTTTCCATTTGCTGTTCCAAAGCAGCATCTGCAAAATCTAAGGCTACTGGAAAAGTAAACAAACTAAGTGACGTGCCCTGTGCATGGCTAAGCAGCTGCATATCAGAAGTTACTTCCTATTCTACAGCTCTTCTACCAAGCATTGAGAAGGAGTATTAGTGGTACAGATTGCAAAAAAATCCATTTCATCAGAGTAATTTCAGAAAAAGACCAAAGTTTTTTACACTGGGTTACACAGTTCCTGCTGGATAATATTTATACAATCAAATTAAATTATAAATTTAACAAATTGCTCAGAACGCTGAAGTGGACACTCAAATATTCAGAAAATAATGATATTAATTATATTTCCTCTTCCCAAATCTGAAGCTCAAAATTTTTCATAATTATATTTGAGTGGGTCAGATATGCTTTGGGCTTATCTGTGTGGGGAAATTAAAGACACGGACTTGAAAAAGAATGATTGTTCCTGAGTAATTTCCTAGGTGAACACACCTATCCTAGAGAAAAAAAAAAAAAAAAAAAGCCTTAATCCCAGCAGCCAGACTAAGCTGACGAAGCAGGCAGTGCCTGTTCTGGGAAGTATGGGGAAGGTAAATGATGGCTAGTCAGGTTTAACTATTTGAAAACAATTTTCCAGGCTGAAAAGCCATTTACAAGGCTGTGATTTGTGGTACTTTTTCAACATTAGCCTTAGACCCATGCCAGGTTTTAAGGCTTGTCCTCTTGGTTGATCTATTTTCCTGGCTTTCCATTATTGAGTAAGTTTGGAAAACGAGGCGGAACCTGCTGGACCTGCATTGCTTCCTGTTCAGGTCTCTGTTAATTCTCCCCCTGAGCTCTCGAGGCGTTGCTGAATTTGTATATACCAAGATTACTGGAATAGGGTATGTTTCCAAGTTGGCTTTCCTAGCTCTAATCTAATTAGTGCCTGTCAGCTTCCTAAATATTAGCACTTCCATTGCTCAACTCAAAATAATCATTAAATAAAAGGTCTGCAGCCTCTCAGGAAAGCTTGCAAAAGATGTTATATGTGTGGAGATGGAGGAGGAAATTCCCCAAGCACCAGCAGCAGGAGGGGGTCCTTTTGCTGCGCAGGGTGGTGGGAGCTGATGCTCACGAGCTCGGTACCTCCGGGGGCTCCTCCAGCAGGACGAGGGGACGTTCGCTGGCGCTTTGCCATGGCCTTGCTCCAGCTCCAGTGTGGTTTTTGGTTTCTGCAGGAAGGAGCACGTCCTGGTGGTCCTCATGCTGCGGGGGCTGAGGCACACCAGGAGAGCGGCGATTATTCGGCAAGGCTACCGTGCGCTGGAGAGCCCCGACGGCAGGGATGGCAACACACTCTTTGCTGAAATCGATGCCCCAGTGATCATCAGCTGCTTCTAAAACACAACCAAAACACACCCAGCATGCTCCCTCCTCCTACGCTGCCTCTGCATCATGACCCAAAAACTGCTACCCCACCTCACTCCTTCGGAGACGCAACTTTTTTGACTGCTGTGGGAAAAGGAGTGGTTTTCTGAACTTGATACCTGGAGTTCAGAAACCAAAGGCAACAGACACGCCAAGACAGCGACCTCCTGCAAGAGCCCCTGGGCAGCAGCTCCAGCCCAGGCACTGTGTGCACCCTGTGCTCAAAATACAGCTTTTATTGCCTGGAGGCTGCTCTGTTGTTTAGTTCAGATTTTTAGAGTCTTTTTAGAGAACAGGAGAAAACCAAAAAGAGTACACGCAGAGCTATATTAAGGCTCGGACTGTGCGTTGCATAATTATACAGCAGCAGAGCAAGAGCCTCCTTCATAATTAGTGTCCCTGAGCAACTGAGTGGCAGAGCTTGGGCAGGGATGTGGTAGCACCCGCATCTTATTTCCTCCCCCATGAACCAGCTGGCCGAGCTGGCATGACACAAAGCTGGTGACGTTGTGCCCTGATACCACAGACCACTACCTGCCCGAGGAGGAAAACCTTGGAGGGTAACCAAACCCTACAGCTGGGACACGCAGCGCATGGATCACTCTGCCCTCCAGGATGGGGCCGGTGGCCCTTGTCACTTCTGGTGTTTCAGTGGATTTTTCCTCACTCGTGGGCTGCCTTGAAAAAGTCATGTTGGACCAAAGACCTGTTCATGCCATCACACCCTCTCTGCATGGGCAGACGTGTCCGGCCCGGAGGTGCCGGGAGGCTGTGTATCTCCCTTGCCCTGCGGGAAAAGAGCCACCATGCCCCTAATCCATTTTTTTGTATGTTCAAATGTATTTTAACAAATCTGGTACAATCTGACTGTAGTATGAAAACTAATGTGAGGTGGACAGGCATAGTGGTACAGATTGGATCCTCACCTGGTGTAAACCAGCATCACCCATTGACAGGCATGTAACAACACCAGTTTAACTCTGCAAGGGACCCAAAACATTACATCCAGCCTCTGCAGGGGAGGCTAAAAGAGACATTCAGCAGCCTACGGCCGTACAAATCTGATTTTATTTAATCCAATTTATCCTTTAGGTTGCCCTCCACAGGAATTAATCCAAGACTTTGTACAGAGACATGTTTATGGTCTATCAATTAATGTGATAGATGTGGACAAGGCATAGCCTTGAACACTAATTTGTCTGCTGCAGAGCTCAGAGCATCAGTAGTGAGCATCTTCCATTTCCTTTGCTCCAGTTTGCACCAGTATAAATTTTAGCCCACGTGAGCAGCAGGTGACAGGCCAAGGGAGCTGCTCTGATGGATAAGAAATACAGAGTGCACATTTAATTTGCAATCATGAAAAATTTTCGGAGGTAGACTTGTTATCTCCACAGTCAAGATGAGGTGTTTTTCTAGACATCTTTGAAAAATCAAGTATAAATTGAGAGCTTGAGGCAGGGGAGGAATTCTCTGCCCTGCATCATTCTTTGATGTAGCTCATGACAATTCCTGAAAATCCCTGGCTTGGTTACTCTCTGTATTTGCTATTGAGAAGGAGAAGTAAAATACCATCTGTATCTCCCGTTAGGTGTGCAGAGCTCGGGAACACTTTGGAGCTCCTCTTCCCTGTCCTGGGGACATGGTGCAAGCAGGGAGCCCTGGATTACACCTCGCCATGGGTCTATGAGCTACATCCCCCATCCCAGCAGAGGGAAAGGGTATCAGCACCGATAGATTTACATCTGATGTCAAAAGCATTGACTAAATGGGGGAAATGAAAAAGAGGATTTCAACCTTTGCATCGTCAGTCTGAGACATCTAAGATGGGATTTGCAGAGAAGCATAGGATTTGAGGCATGCAACAAATCCAGCGGGAGGTTTTGTGCCTCAGGAATTTCCCTCTGCCCTGTGTGCATCTGCAATCCAAGCACCTCGTACAAGGCATCTGTGGCAGAGAAATTTTCCCCAGTGCATTAAATGCATAATGGGTTTTCAATCTTATTATTTTGCTGGCGGTCTCTCCACAAAGCAGCTGCCTTTCCTCAAGCTCCAGCCACCCAGCCCTGGGATTAGATAAGGCGCTTGGCTTCTGTTTTCTAACAAAAGCAAGCTGCTCCCCTGAAGTCAGGGAGGAAAGCTGGGCACGATGACCTGCCTTTTGTCACAGCCTCTCCTGAGACACGCAGATCCCGCAGCCCGGCATCCCGTGAGCCAGCGGCAGCACAGAACTGCTTCCCCCGGGAGCTGCTGCTTTCCTGCTGCTTGCTCTTGAGCAGACCAGTTTGAGGGTAAACCCATTAGGAAGAGGCTACAGTTTGGTCTCTCTCCTGCCCCGATAGCCTTGCAAGTGGAGAGGGAGACCCAGGGCAGGGGAGCAGGGGTCCCCTCCCAGGCAGGGGGATGCTCGGTCTGGGCTGGGAGAGCAGCTCCTGGAGAGACCGGAGCAAGGAGAGAGGAAGGGCTGTGCTTTCCGAAACGAGCTGCTGCTGTCCAGCTGTCTTCTGTGAAACACCCGGTGTTCATTAGGACTGTATTTCACATTCCAATAAAAGAGAAAAAGGCCTCCCAGGGCTTTTATTGTGAAATATGTTGCTCTTGTAGGAAAGTGCCAAGGAGCTCACTTATTGCCCTGTTAACTCCCTCTGGCTGTTTTTTCCCTGTGGTTTCCACCATCAGCCCTATTCCTACCCCAGCACAGTTTCATTCCCCACTGGGAGGCACAGCTCACTCTTACCCTGGAGGGCCCAAGCTACCAAGCGCAGGTACATCCTCTGGTGAACAAATTTTCTCGAAAGTATCCAACTAAACGGAAGAGCCAAATTCTGGCAAGGTTTAGCTTCTCAGGGGTGAATGCCGCATTTCGGGGGGAGATCTGGCACAGCTCACAGCACTGTGTGGGTGTTGACAGATATTTTTTTTGTTTCAGAGGTCTTTGCTGTTTCACAATACCATTTGTTTCTGGTTTGCAGTGAAAAGCAGTGCTTCCAGTACTCTTTGTCCAAGGGAACAGCGCCTGCAGCCAGGGCAGCCCAAGGGCTGGGGTTTGCCATTTGAGACCGGCCTTTGGGTGCCATCATTTCAGCAATTTCATTCGGTTAAATTGTCTTTTCCTGGCAGCAAAGCCACTGGCAGCTGGAAAAGCTCCAAACCGCCCACCAGAGCACCGCCAGCCTGCAGCGATGGGTCTGCAGGGGAGGGCTGGGAAGGGCCGGCGGAGACAGGCAGCAGCCGTCCATGGCTCCCGGCTCCTCTCCCGGGCTCTGCCGGTGCCCATGCGGGAGCCCGGCCGGGTGGGCAGGTACTCGCCACGAGCATCAGGTCTGTCTGTGAGAGGGAAAGCAGGAGCTGGGCTGGTAGTCACCGCCTGCTTCAGCCCACGCCCTGCCACAAGCAGAGATGCTCTTCCTGATGTGTAGATACCGGGTTAGGCAGAATTCAGGTCTCAGGCACTGAATTTGCCTTACACTTCATGATTCTGCAAAGAAAGGGAAGAACAATGCTGCTTTAAAATACAGAGAACAGGTTTACTCCAAGCAAGAAAGGAACAGTATCACGACATTGCAGTGAAAGCACAGGAGGCTGTCCCTGAGCTGAGGATATTAATCAATCAGTCAAAATATTCCAGAAAACGTCTTTTAGTGGAGCTGCCCTATAATGTTTAGCTCCCTGCTGTGTGGTATCTTTCAGCAAAAAGCTCACAACTGGGCTAAAATATTAAGACTGTTCAATGAGAAGTGGATTGCAATATTACATCCACTTTAGGAGCTGGGCAATGTGGCCTGGCACAAGCCAGCAAACATGACTGGGAAGAAAAGAGGTGCCCTGGATGTGACTATCTCAGGGTGGCTGAAAAGCAAAGCTGTATTAGTTTTAGACTTAGCTACTTGGCTAATTATATATCACAGTTCTCCGAAACACTGGTGCTCAGCAAATATTTATCGATCTTCTTTATTTTGCATCTCTCTTCAGGAAATCCTGTCACGGTTGGATTTCTTACCTCAAAGCCAGTCATTTTGGTTCCCCGGGCACAGGAGTGCTCTGCTCAGCATCATGGTGCACTTCCATCCCTTAAGGACATGTATCATGTATCATACAACCTGTTATTTCCGTCTCCCTTTATGGTTCGCTGAAGTCCAAACTAGAAAGCAGTTGCTTGGCCTCAGGTTGGCTAGAACCGTGATAAGACAGAGAACTATAGGTATCCCCGTATGAAGCCAATGGTTCACAAAATTCCACGTGATTGCTTTTTTTCATATTGCTTTCAAGAGTGGTTGCTCAAAGAGGGCTGCAGGCGCCTACAGGAAAGCTGGGGAGGGGCTTTTTACAAGGACGTGTAGTGATAGGACGAGGGGGAATGGCTTTAAACTGGAAGGGGGTAGATTTAGATTAGACATTAGGAAGAAATTCTTCACAATGAGGGTGGTGAGGCACCGGAATGGGCTGCCCAGGAAAGCTGTAGACGTCCCCTCCCTGGCAGTGTTCAAAGCCAGGCTGGACAGGGCCTTGAGCAGCCGGGTCTGGTGTGAGGTGCCCCCGCTCATGGCAGGGGGGGTTGGAACAAGGTGATCTTTAAGGTCTTTCCAACCCAAACCATTCTGTGATTCTACGATGACATTTTTATGTAATGCTGCTACTGATGGCATAACATTGGCACTGCAATTGGCCCACCTCTCCCATAAAACCTGTGCAAGAGACCCGTCAGATTGCCTGGGCATTTATTGGATATAGCATGTTTAAACTAGTTACTATTACTATTACAATAATAATACAGTATTTGGAGCAGGTGAAGACTGGTGTAAACTAATGTGTGGCAAAAGTGGATTAAGATTAACTTTTAAAGAACTACAAGAACTTCCTCTAGTCCCATGGCCACATAACTATTTGCCCGAGGACACTGAGCAAACGTGAACTTTGCCTACCTGTATTCAACCCTGTCACACACAGCACTGCTAATACCCCTCCAATGCAGCATTCTCTATTTATATTTGTAAATTCATATCAAGTCATTCAAATACATTATCCCAGAAAAGGAGTAAAATGTAAAGCAAGCAGAGGAACCTCTGGGAAAAGGCTGTTGTCGTGTTTTTGCCATCTTGATCTGACCTAAGTGACAACTCTCAAAATGCCTGTGTAAGGCTTTCTTTGTTAGCTGCACAGAGATTATACCTCTTGCTAAATGAGGCAGGAAAAGTGAATGGCAGATCAAAGATGAGCACCTCAGCCCCAAGTTACTTGACCAGGCATAGTTTACAATTGGCCATGCATGAAACCGTGCCTGGCAGCACGAGTAGGTCCGTAGGCTGAGCTCCATAATGAGTGTGGGGCTGGGGAGCTGCCATGGGTTTTGTTACAGGACGCAGGTTTATGCCTTGGTTCCCAGGACTGTGGGGAGACTGGTATCAGGCAAGACAGAACTGCTTTCATGTGAAGAGTGCTGCGCAATTACAGGAAAAGCAAATCAAGCCAGAAGTCAGAAAGGGGCATTTATACAACTTCCCAAACCAGCCCCCAGCTTGGCAAGTGCAGAGCAATGGCCTTCAACTTTTTTCTGTCTATGGACTAAGAAAGTACTTCCAGGGAAGGCACAGAGTACAGACACGATAATCATCTTCCAGTCAATTAAAAAATTGCTGCAAAAGGGAAGGAATAAGCTCCTCTCCTTTTTCTGTGGGGTCAGGCATAGAGAATCAAGCTTCTGCTACAGCAAATGGCTGCAAGTTAGCTGCAGCAAGACCGCGGGGGACGGCGTGGCGTCCATACTATCCATGGCATTTAGCAGCAGGCCAGGCAGACACCTGCGAGAGATGTCGGCATGGCTGGCCCTGCTCTCTGATAGGGATGGACGTGCTGAGTCGCTTCCAGCAGCGCTGCGGGACCACTGGAGCAGGAGCGCGTTGGTGACCTCAGCCACCAGCTGATAACGCGTGGTGACATTGATGCTGTGGCTCTCCAGGGCTGTAGCGATGCGAGGGACCGTGGGGCCGAAACCAGCCCCAGGGGACTGCTTCACCTTCAGATGCTGGCCTACAACAAGGAGCTGCATCCTCGGGGGCCCACCATGCCAGCGGCAAGAACAAGACCCAGGAGCTTCTCTCACTTTCACATGCATGTATTAAACAGTGCTTTCTGCTGATGTTCATCATGGGTAATCCCAGAACTGAAATTAAAGAAAATCAAAGTAATCATGAAAGTCTGGCCTCCTGAGCAAGGCATAAAATGCTGGGGATCGTTTCCTGAGTGAAGGAGCTCACAAATCTACAATACTGTTTCCAAAACTTGGGGGGAAAATATTTCCTGAAGGAACTGTGCTAGAAACAGAAGCTCATTGAGTAGATAAGACACAACCATGGAATTAATCATCAGGGATTCATTAGGAGGAGCAAGACCAAAAAAGCTGGTGGGTTTTGTTTCCAAAAGCACATCACTTGCACATGTAGACCATCATCTTCCCCTCGCAGCCTCGATTACAGCACAAGAACGCAATACATATGCTTTCTTCTTGAGAGCCCTTTAAACAAACAGGCCTTGAGCCCTCCGACGCACCAGCAAAAGC
>KL258790.1:13940-75179 GCA_000699545.1 Podiceps cristatus | reverse complement strand
CCCCCCCCCAATCTTCTTTAACACGCCCCATACCACAAACATAGCATCCAGCCTATGAGCCCCTGGCCGCATCTTGATTTTTCAAGTCAACAAAATACAAATAAGAAACCCCATCCTCAAAATCTGGCCCCACGGAATATACTGTTGTACTAAATACTGAACAGCATTTCTCAGTAGGTTTATTTCAGAATAAGAATGCAAATAATCCTAAATAGCACTGATGTGTTAAGCAAAAAATTCTAGTAGAGGGCAAAGGTCATCGGGCGGACTCAACAGGCACTATTTCCCCCTCACAGCAAGGTCCTGAAATGGAGTTTCAACCGCTTTTCTTAGCGGTTTTTCCATTTGTATCCATTTTTGCAAGAGCTAGTCCTTTACGCAATGTATTTCAGGTGATAAGACAGCTGGAAAAAGTAGATTACTTTTATTTATATCATCACCTATGGGAATGTATACGGACATTGGTATGCACAAGCCTTCTGGACACCTCAAATATCACAGTATTTATAAGAAAGGAGGTTTCTTTGGACAAATGTGTTTTTCTTCCAGCTTTCAAATGAGTGCCATAATACATACAGAGTAACACTTCTTCAATTCCAGACTTAAAAGCAGACCATTTAACTCCTAGGGGATATTTCTTCCCCAGATTGTACCCCTCGGGATAGTATATTACAATGGAAGCGTTGACTTCAAGTGACAAAGCTTTCCTCCACACAGAAAAATGGCAACATATGCTGGGCCCACACTCTCCTGCCCTGCCCCCGCCCACCCCCCCCAACATTCAACTTGTAGATCTATTTTAAACCATACACACATGAACTGTATGGGGATCCTGACTGGAGCTTTGTGTCACTGCTGACTGAGTCTGGCCTCGGAGGACCCCTGAGTTTGCTTCCTGGTACTGCTGTTCGCTCTGAGCAACTGTAAGTGAAGGTGACAGCTACTGAGGATGACTAAAAGGAAAATTCCAGACTTTTCAGAATAAACCTTCACAGGACAGTGACCCAGTTCAGAGCAAGACATCATCTATGAGAACAAATCCACTTACTCCAAAATAAGCCTTCCTTTGGAGCCAGTTTTCATCAGTGAAGCTCTGCTAAAACTGCGAGTCTCACACTTAAACTAACACACTCCGAGTACGTATGTTCTGACAGGACTTTTGTAGGCAAAGGACAGAACTAGTGGAACAGAAGCTCTGGGAGCACTCATGGAACAGTACTGCATCAACCCAAGTGTGAAGAATTATTCATAGATGCTGCAGTGTGATACATTTATCACATTTACCGGGCAAGCAGAGGAGTTCCTTGTGGAGATGACTCTGAATGTGCCAAAAGGCCGTTTTCTCAAGCATTTTTTGCCAAAAAGCATTTCACGGAAGGGAAACGTAAACTCGTAATACGTGGTTACAACTGACATATGACTTCTCAAAAAATCCAACACGTATTTGGAAAAAACCCTCTCATAAAGCCCATTTTTTGTACTGTACTTAAATTACACAAGTAGAAAAGTTATGCTTATTAATAGTTTAATGTATGAAGGAAACATCCAGATTTCTGAATATGAAGGTACATATCTCACATTAATTTAAGTCTACATAAAGTAGAGCCTCTATACTGACATATTGAAATTTACTTTCTGCTTAGCCATTTGTTATGTAAACAATTGTACATTTATTTGCCATTCTAAAACTTCAGGATCAAGTTTACATAATTTTGCTAAATTTCTGTGTTTGCTCAGAAGCAGTTTACAGTACTAAAACCAACCAGCCAAAGAACAGCTTCAACAGAAAGTTATGTCAAAAAAAAAAAAAAAAAAAGGAAAGAAAAGAAAAGAAAAGGAAAAAAAAAGGAAGGAAAGAATAAAGGCTAACTAAGTTGAAACGTATGATGGTGGGGAATGGGCGGTCACAATGTTCACAGAAAAAGGTCAGTTAGTAAGTTCTTCTGCAAAAAGCCTACACACTTCAGTCAAGCACATCAGTAGAATGATCTGGGAGCACATAAACTGTTTCTGCCATTTGTGTTTTCCTCCGCAAAAAAAAAAAAAATCTCAAGGATAGCAAGTTGATCCCACTCAGCCAAGTTGGTTCATATGCACACTGTTCATGTGAGGTGTCCAAGTTCCAGTCCACACCTGAAAGAGAGAGCTTCATTTAAACACTGTGCTTCGGGGCTGCTCAAAATAGTTCACAAGTCAAAATTATACTGCTGTGCTTATGATTTTCACAAAGTAAAGCCCAACAGCATACAACATAGCAATCATTCAAACTACACCACGTTATTTTCATCACTTGTTCTATCCTGCTGTAATTCAAGTGAGAGAAGAGGGAAATGGGGTTTTCATCTTTCTGCCTGTATTTGTTGCTCACCCTATCAAAGGTTCCATCTTCCTCTTCCTTTCTACTTAGTACAAAAGATACTTTAGCCCAGCCCAACTGCCTTCCTTCATAGCAAAACCAGAGATCAGTGCTATTTACACCCACTGGTTCCTCCATGTAGCAACATTGATGTAACATATTTTTTTAGCATTGCACATGAAATATGCTTCCCTTCAGACCCAGGGAAACAAGTACGCCCTCTAAACATGCCAGGTCTGCCATCAAGGACAATTAACAGGATGCTGCATATGCACAAATTATTTGCAAGGACAGCGCCTGAAGACCTCCCGCTTTCAGAGCAAGAGTCTGCCTTTCCTCTTTACCGTAGGAAGTTCAGACAACTAAGAACTTGACTTCTGGCACCTTGAATTATTTCCCCCCAATGCTTAACACCACCCTCAGCTCTGGGGAAAACCAAAGGATAACAAAATAAAGCCTTTTTTGGGGTGACAAAGTTTTCTCACTAAATCAGAAGTTGCTTTGATGGCTGACTTGAGTATGACCAAGAGGTTTAGGGGAACATGATCCCTGTACCTTAATTATATTTAATGGACAAGCCTATAACACAGGTGAGATCTGAGCAGTGGAAAGAAGAGCAGCTGCTTACTCCCTCCCTACGTGAACTCCCAGCACAGTGAAGACATCATACCTTTCAGAGCCTAGCAAGAATCCTCTATGGCTAATGCTATTTTACCTTTTTGGGAAGGAAAAGCTTGCGTATCAGCAAATAAACAGCTTTTCTCACAAAAGCAAACTGATTGTGTTTTCCCAAACCCAGAGCTACACAGACATCACAATCATTTGGAGTAAAATATACAGTGTAAATCTACCTTTTGTATCTAGAATTGCCTACAATGCACAATCAGAAAAGCTTATCTCCAGTAATTAACCAGGTGTCTATTCTGATTAAATAGTCAGCTTCTCTGAGCTCATCTGGAAGTAAGCTTCCCAGTTCTCAAGCACAAATACGTTCACAGCAGTAGAAGTAGTCTCCTTTTTAAGCTGCATTAACTTAGCGATGCTGTTTTTTCCTTGGGTCAACTTACAGTTATTTTTGGAGATACGACTAACGTTTAAAAGTTGTCAGTAAGCTCTGTGCTGTAGTGAGCAGGGGGGCTGTACATCTTAGACACACAAGCGAAAAGGAGAAACACTACACCATATTTTCATATTTTCTAACAGCTAGGATCTTATCTTTACCACACTTTCTTCAGTTAAAACAAAGTTGTGAACAGAAAAATTGAAAGATTACCGTCTGAGGCCCATTATTTTCTGTGGAATTTGAAACCATCTTTATCAGCGAGTTCCAAGATGGGTCAGCAGCATGAGGCCCATTAAATATAGGGCCTCCAGTACCATCTGTGATGGGGGCTACAGGAGGAATCATTGCATTCCCATACACAGAAAAAGGCATACCCTTAGGGAGAGAAAAATGCAAGAATCAGGATATTTTTTAAAAACTGCTACTGCTGCACATACAGAATGACAAAAAAGCATTTGTGTTAAAGAATTTTTCCATCTTAAAGTAGTAATGAAATACCTGGATTTAAGAAACTCCTTTCTACGCATATGTTTATTACATCATGGACAACTTATTTATCAGATCTAGGCTTCTACAATACTCTGAGGGCTAGTTAGCATTTTAGCTTACGCATGCTCAACTGCACAGTGAATGATACTGCCATGTTGTTCATCTGCCTCACGCATCAATAAGGAAACCAAGAAGTACAGCGCATATCAAGGCCAAGAAGGTTATTACCCCAACTTTTGGGAAGTCCATGTATCCTGCAGGAACAGGCTGATGGAATGTACCAGAAGGCGTTACGATTCCCGTGCTGTCTCTCTCCATGGCTTGGTGCGAGAACACCCCTGGATCAGACATGGGCCTGTGGATCATGTGGCTCCCCATTCCGCTGTGACACCAGTCCACTTTATCTGACAACACAGACGACACAGCAACAGAGTTATACATGACACCCCCAAAGATCCCCTTTCCAGACTAAATGTTTGCACACTGCAACATTTCTATAAGTGTCATTTGCTCAGCTTACAGCTCCTGGGCATCTACCTGAATAAAAACTTAGGTGAGTGTGGAAGGGAAAGCATCAGAAATGGCACCTGTACTAAGAGTTACTCCATGGCAGGAACCCTAAGCAAGCAGTTATGAACAGCTACATGCGACCAAAGCACCTGCAATTTTTCCTTCATTCGAAAGGGAAAGCTGGCGTTTGTGCTAACTCTTCCTCCTCCAAACACCTGAATTCCTTGCACATTTGGTGCTGTGAAAGAGGTATGTATGTTATGAAGGCTATTTGCTTTACTTCATTACCACTTTTCATGAATTATTTAATGAACTAAGATACAGGAGAAGTACTTTTGAAAAGCAAAACCAGAAAATGACCAGCTAGAGAAATGTGCTTGTGTGTTCTAATTACAAGAATTCATTAAAGGCAGCTTGGTCTTATTACTATAGTTCAAACCTCAGACATTCAGCAAGCCAATTTTTCAAAATAAACGTAGGGAAATTAGATGGGGGGGGCAGTCAGAGAAGGAATACAGAAGCACTTCTGAAGCCATCCTAATACTAAACAAGAGCCAATCCCATTCTGAACTGAAAATCAAAATGTTGAAATGATCTTAGTAGAAAGAAAGTATCATTACAAAAGCAAAGCAAAGACAGAATGGTTAACTTTTACAACTAGACAATGCAAATAAAAATACTCAGTTTCTAAAGCCTTGATGATGAATAGCCTCTCACTACAACTACTGAGAAAAAACATTAGGGAAGTAAAAAAGCTTTCAATATATAGTATCCATTTTGTATTTAAGAAAAAAAAAAAAAAAAAGGACAGTATATCCATCACATGCAAAGCATGTGCAGAGTCTATTAAAACCTTAAGCTGTTCGGACTCCAGACAAGCAGTGGAACAGGTTGGTCAGGGAGGCTGAGCAGTTTTCATCCTTGGA
Source organism: Podiceps cristatus (assembly GCA_000699545.1). Classification (NCBI taxonomy): domain Eukaryota; kingdom Metazoa; phylum Chordata; class Aves; order Podicipediformes; family Podicipedidae; genus Podiceps; species Podiceps cristatus. Next base: position 69,835 of record KL258790.1, on the reverse strand, counting down.
GGTTTTCGAGATCAGATAGGCTAAATCCCTGAGCAACCCAGTCCGACCTCATAGCAAATCCCATTTGAGCTGGAGGTTGAGATGACCTCCAGAGGTCCCATCCAACATCATCTCATGATTCCCCCCCCCCATCCCAAGCAAACAAAAGACCCAATAAAAAAACCACCCTAAAGAACCAACTTGAAACAAATTCATCAGCCTGCTATAAATTACATCCAAGACTCCCGAACTGTTTGCTGAGAAATGCTGTCCCACCCATAATGTACGTTTTCAATGAATTCAATGTTTTCAATACTGAGTTCTACATGACTACAGGCGAGCCAAGAGCCTTACATCAGTAAAATGCAAGTGGCGTGACTAGAAAGAACAAGGAAACCTCACATGCTGAATACTACCAATTCAGAAAAACAGATTTCATTAATACTCATCACAGAAAGCTCAGTTTTGGCTACAAATTATTCACTCCTGTTGTACAAGATCATCTGTTTATCAACAGAAAGAGTAGAGCATTATCTTGAGACACCTTCATTTCCCCTTTCTTAAATCAAATGATCCTCACTCAGTTCATCCCTGTAAACCCTGTGGTTTTATTTTCCCTGTTATTTCTTGCTTCGAGTAACAAATCTTCACAGCCAGGGTTTTTCGTAACACCTGAGGTCTCTGAGACCTTGTTGAAACACAACTAAGTGGACTGGAGGGCAAACTAAAGGCCCCACTCCAACTCCTTCAGAAAAGGCCCTCCTACATTTTGAGGCACTCCTGCATTGTCCTTCAGCTCCAAAGGCAGGTTAGGAAAACACTATATTGTGGTTAACTGCATGCACAGAGACACCTATTAATATGACGTACCTTGATTGCCGCCTATACCTTCAAAGGACCAGATACCACTATGTCCCACTGGAGCAGCTAAGTTGCTCCCAATAACAGAAGGAGTAGAAGTTCCAGTTTGTCTAATACGTGCAGACCGTTCAGTCCCAATTGGAACAGGAACTTTTCTGTCCTGAGAAACATTACTGGGTTTTTCCGATCCCAAGGACACTGCTGAAGGAGTGGGAGATGGTGCTCTTACTCCAGAAGACACCGACTGAGCAGGAGATTCTGCAAGAAAAGCAATGAGAACACTTTGTAAAAGCAGCCAGATCCTCTCAAGTCACCACAAATCTACCCTTTAATGTCAAGCCATGCATCAAACAAGTGAAAATGGGTACTTTATTAATGCCAGATTCATACAGCAAACACTTCAACTTAATTTTAATAATTTTGCTTTCAGATCAGAGAGACATTCACCATTGATTTAGTCTCTTACATAGAACGATTATCATGCCCTGTCAAGCTCATCTACTGGACATACACTGCTGCTGATCACAACAGACAGTTCAAAATCTTAACTAAGTGTTACTGCGTATCAGCAATAGAGGATTTGAGGGTTATATCCAAAAGCATAGCTGCAATAAGCCCATATTGTTGTTGGATTGGCTTGGGTTTGGTTTTTGTTGTTGTTGGGTTTTTTTAGGGGGGTGGTGCTAATCCCGATTTGTTCTCGGTGGGTTTGTTTGGTTGTTTTGTTTGTTGTGTTTTTTTTTTTTTTTTTTTTCTTTCCCCTCCTTGTTTGTTACTATTTTTGCCAGGAAAACAGACTAACTTGTTCCCCAAATAAGCCACCACTCAACAGTTCATTTGGTTTTTGTCCCAAGAACTCCACCGCACAGCCGAAACTGCAGTGTCCAAACGTGGGGGAAGAAACCAGAACTTGCCCTAAGTATCTTCTGTAATACATTACGCAGTTCTGTTTTAAGAACATCAGAAATACTAACCAATCCTAACCACCGCAGAGCTAGCTTTAGTAAAACATCATTGCACAGTTTACACAACCCACACTTGGAATATAACCTTCAGAAACAAGAAAAACCCCACCTTTCCTTTGCAAGGTGACTAAAAGAATGTCATATACATTAACAGTCCAAAGTTAATTGCAACAAGAATAAGGAACTCCCAATAGCATGACAAAACCTTAGCCATTAAAAAAAGGGCACACTAGAGATCAGAACCTCCCCAGCGAAGACTTATCTCAAAAATTTGATTGCATAAATAAGTAGCCGAAACTAGAAAAGGCCACCTAAAACAGGCAGTACATGAGGTTACTTTAGTTGTACATTAGTTCTCAACTAGTTTCCCACTGACTATAACTCACCATTTGATGCTGATGAACATGGAGGCAATAAACTAAGTGGAGAAAAATGCTGTCTGTTAAAGTTAGCAGCTGCAGGTGCTCCACCAAGAGGTGTCCCAGGTGCATATATCTGACCTCCCGAAAGGTTTGAGGCAAAATTACCCAGGTGTGTAGAAGAAGGTGTTACAGAAGCATAGGGTGAATCCATACTGACAATACCTATGAGAGAAATTGGCATAAGTGATGCTCAGTTCTGCAAAATCTCAATGAAGAGGCATCCTGTATCACAGAAATAATAAATAAAGAAGGAAAACTTATCCAATCATTGATTTGGTTGTGGTTTTGTGGGGCTTTTTCCCTTTGTTTTGGCTTGGTTTTTGTTAGTAACTTCCAAAGAGAATTTGGAGTCTTAAGCTTCGTACTCTTGACTGCACATGGTAGTTGTGCCGTATACATAAATCAAGAGTGATTCTTACATTATCAGGCAGGTTCCCTTAATTTATTAGCATTCAAGGTATCTAATACATCTTCTGATAATACTGGGCATCTGAAAAGTAACTGAGCATTTTATTAATCTTTAATTTAAATTTTGTAGGTTTAGAAAGGATGATTTTGTACCAAGAACAGCAGAAATAATACTAAAGGTTTCAAGACTTGCTCCATTAATAATTTATTTTACAGGAGAAGAATGCCTATATACATCATGATCAACACTGAAGTGGTTTTTTCCCAACCCAGGGATACGTTTTCACTTGCTTTAGAAAATTGTATTTTATTAAGGCCACATGGTCCCAATTCTTTAAGTGCAACTCACCTTAGCCAAGGTATTCAAAATACAAGAATAACTACCCCCTTAATATTCTCCTCAGTGAAGAAATGAAAAATTAAAATCTTAATATTTTAAGTTTCAGAAACCATTAAGAAAGCTTGTTACTGCCCAACTGCATCTTGCCCCTACTCATAAGACTAATGACAAAAGATTTAAATATGAGTTTTAGGAAAACAGAATCAAGCAACAGAGCACCTGCCTCCTCTGCATCGTCCCTTATCAAGATCCAACCTCTATTTTTTGTCAAGTTCTTCAGGCTCTCAGGGGCTACTTTCCTATGAACTAACATAACACTTCATGACTCCACGGACATCTCCAACTTAACCTATTGTATCTGCAGCCTTCCAAAAGGGAAATTGTTGAGATAACAGTAGGACCATGGTTAGAGGACTGTTTTCACCCAGGACCAACAGGCATAGTCATGTGATATGCAGTGTACGAGTGTGCAAAAGTCAACACACTAAGTAGCATACTAAGTTGGCAAAACTCATGGAAGGTGGCTCAAAAGCCACTCAACACCATGATGTTCACAAATTATGAAAAAACTAGGTGTTATATCTCTCAATTCATAAAGCTACATAAACAACTCACAGTTCCTTCTAAAACAGGCACAGACGGTACGAACTACATGTGTACTTTCTAGAAGCTACAGAAGTTCTGCAACGATCCCTTGGCCTCAGTCTGTGCAGAAGGCTAAACATCACGCCACAAATTTCAACAAGTCAATGAAATTAACTTTTTTGACTGATTTTAGTATTTAAGAGAACACACACCTCTTTCTACAAGTTCACATCAAAACACCAATTTTTGTATCGTCCTAACACTTTGAAGAAGCTGCATATTTATCTGCAGCCTAAGGACAAGAAGCAGGTTATTGCAAATTAGAATAGTTATTAGCTGGTGATAGGGCAGGGAGGTGGAAACAACAGTGCAGTTTTTTATCATCTCACCTACTGCAGAAGAACAGAGTGGCATGGCAAAAATAATGTCTCAGCTCAACTTTTATCAGGCTAATCAGCTGCAAAATAGTTGCTAGGTTTGACAAGTGGCACTTTAAAAGGAAGATGAACTCAACTTTGCTTACAGAAACAAAAATAAACTATATAACGGTGCCCTTGCATTGCAGGTCAGACAGCCATTTACTATAAATGACCACAAAAGCTGAGACAGAAAGTATTATGCGTTCAAAAGAAAAACACGCAGCGGCTATTAGTTAAATATCTTAATAAAGTATGAACACAAAACACACTTACCTGAGGGACTTGGAGCTGGCCTCTGTAACGGTGGCCTAAAACCTGGGGCTTTGGAAGTATCAGACTGATGTAAAGGATCTGAATTTGGCAAAAATGAAGACTTTCCTGGTAGCATAGATTCTGGTGTTGTCTGAGATGAGATGACAGAACCACCCCAGAAGGCATGAGCAGACGTAGGACTGTTTTCAAACAATGTACTGAAGGGCCCAAACGGTAAAGTAGCACTGAAATTGTTACCCATAGACTTGTTTGCTGGATGGGCTGAATTCTGAGAAGCACTTTGTGTACTTAAGGTAGAAGGAAGCTGCACTGAAGAAGGAACACTGTGGGGCCTTTTGATGTGACTAACATTGAGGACTGCGACAGAAGAATTTTGTACAGGAGCTGGATTTTTATGGACACTGCCAGTTCCATGGACAGGCGGTCTGATGGCTGGGGTTTCCATCTTAGCTGCAGGCTGAGAAGACCCCACTGGTGTCTGAGACATGGGATAGGTCATCGGGGCATTTGCTGGACCTGCCACGGGAGTAGATGAGCTTGTTGCTGCTAAATTTGGAGGCACAACCATTCGAGGATCTGGTGCAGTAACCTGAGGTTGCTGAAGAGGGGGTCGCGCCTCTTGCAGGGGAGCTCCCGGAGGCTGCTGATGAGCAGGGTGCACAGATGAGCTGCCACTACCAGAACTGGGCTGCCTACTGCTGGTCGAGCTGCTCGTTTCCACTGCTGGCGGACTACCCACTTCTGGATCAGACGAAGGTGGACCTTTATTTGGAGAGGCTGCTGTGCAGTCGGAAGGACTGTTTCTGGAAACACCTGCTGGCTGTGCAGGAGGAGAAGGAGATGACGGGGAAGATGCAGGGTAGTGTTCTTTGGCAGTAGGAACTGGATACGTGGCATTCGTAGGTGCTGTGCTCGTGTTACTCGCTGTGGTCGTCACCGTGGTTGTTGTGGCATTTGATGTCTTCACAACTGTGACGAAAAGCTGTCTTCTGACTGAAGGTGAACTTGGACTACCGTTTGCAGAAGAACCAGGCACAGTAGAAGCCACTGAACTTGTTGTAGCGGTTGGACTAGTTGTCAAAGAACTTGCTGAATTCACCTGAGAACCGCTGCTGTTCTGACTGTTATGGCGAGGCACCACGTGAGGTTTAGGTGAGTTGGTAGCTCTTGCAGGGCTCAACGGCCTGACAGGAAATGGACCCCATGTGGACTGAGCTGGTGGGAAAGTACCCCCAAAGTGTGTCATGGGCAACCGAGGCGGACGGATTTGCTGGAAAGTCTGAGCAGCGAGTAAAGCATGTGCAAACTGCGGAGGAGGATATGCTAATGGAAGAGAAACTTGGAAGCCAGGCCGCACATTATTCACTGGGTTCTTAATGGTTTTATGAGTGGATGCTGAAGAAATTGCAGGCACAGTGAGTGCGGAGGCAGTCTGAGATGTTGACGAAGCAGCTACAGTGGTCACTTTGATGCCTACGAGGGAACTATTAGCAGCTGTAGTGGCAGCAGGTGTTGATGACCCTATTTTGGAGTTTGCAGCTGAACTTTTCAAGCGATTCTTTGGAATAAGTTCATCAATTTCCTTATCTGGATCCTTAATCAGAGCATTGATCAACTGTGTGGCCTGTCTTGTTGATTCCGTGCCACCCCTATAGAATGGAAGGGAGGCAAAAGGAAAAGTGCATCTAAAGCATTTACATACATTACAACCAAGTACTTCAAACACGTGATGCAGCCTGTCTTCTGTCACACCTACACAGACAGAAAAATAACTTCATCTGAAGACTGAGCTTGGCACATTCTCGCTGATGACAATTGTTTAAGAATCTAAAGTTGAAAAGTCTAACCCCCCAAAAACCCAAATGGTTAAAAGGCTTACTTCCTTAAATACGTCTATATATTTAGACATGTCTAAACAAGTCTAAACGCAGAGTCCTACATTTATGCTTTCTCCACTTTCTCTCACAAGTAGACTTTTGTACAAACACAATGGTAGTGATCAGCAGGTGTTCTCAGTTTCCCCACCCCATTTGTCTCCCCTGCTTCAAAGAACTGACTATCTCAACGCAATCTTGCAGGGGACAAAGAGGCCAAGTCTTAATTTTTCTACACAGAAGTGCGTTCTATAATGAAAAAAGCCTCACAGGAATAAGCAAATCAAGAAGCCTGCTTACCTTATTGTTATTATTCTGTCTCCAGTTTTGTCTTTCTGTTTGTCAATGTCTATGTGCGCTCCCGTGCACTCACGTATCGCATTGATGTTACATCCTCCTCTGCCAATGACTCTGGAAATTACGGTTGATGGAACAGAAACCTTCTTGGATCTACGCAAAAAGGAAACAACATTAACTGGGAAAAGCAGTGGGATGGTTAGTCAAAACAATGTTATAAAGACTCAATGTATACACAGCAGCAGATCCATGAAATTTATCAGGTCTACTAGGAAGAAACATTCAGTAATCCCAGAGTGCACTACACTAGCTAAAATATTTTGAGAAAGGGACATCATCAAGGGGGAGTTAGAGAAACATTTTGCTTACCTTCTCACAACTTCCTTCCATCCTTCTTCCCTTTTCTGACCACGTTTAGGACTAGCAATGGTGAGCTTTCCATTTGGAGAAGAAAGGGGAGAAGGACCAGATTTTGTGCAAGTAGACAAGGAATTACTTGTCACTTCACTAATAACTTCAGATAGCCTTTAAAAGAAATGAAACACTGTCAATACAGTCACAAAAAAACCCAAACCACCCACACCCACCCAGAAGGATGACTTGCATTTGGCCCATTCTCCAGCCCCCCCAATCCATTTTTTCTTTTACCACAAAAGCACTGTATTGTTAACAAGTTGCTTGAATTGAAATCCTTACATCTCAAAACGCCCCAACAATTCTCTAATTCCAGATCCACCATGACAGTTCTTGCTTCAGAACCTACTACTAAGTTCAAGTTCATGCTGCAACAATCTTGCTTCAGAACCTAAGTTCAAGTTAATACTGCAACAATATTTATACTCCTTAAACACACTACAGCAGGGGCACATAGCCTTATCCACTTTCTAATAACCAATTTAAGAATGCATGTCCACAAAGACAAGGGTGCAGCGTTCAAATGTAGGGCAATCACCACCTTAAAATGGCAAGCATGGTCACAGTAACTTACTTGATGGATGATTTGCCAGAAACTGCTTTCCTCTCATCCTTTGGACAAGTGACAAGAACTGACGGTTGCTTTTTGTTGCTCTGTGTGTTAGGAATGGCTGTGGAAGAATGATTGTCACTTTTGTGGCTGCCGTTGCTATTGCTGCTTTCATCGCTACAGCTGGAAATCCTCATGTTGTCACTATCGCCGCTTTCGCTAGTGCTGCTGCTCTTAGATTCACCATTCACTTTTTCTGGTTGGCTATAGGAAATTGGGAGCTGATCGTCAAATATAATCTGAACATTATCAGGAGTTACTTTGTTTTTCCTGTTTTTCCTTTTGGAGCTTGTTGTGGTGATGGTATTATTCCTCTTCCCATGGGAACCTGCTAAAGTTGTCCAAGTTGCAGATATACCAATGGTGGTTGTAGTGGTAGCACTCGGAGGCTCCGTTGGGACCTCCGGATCATCTGATGGAAGAGTAAAAAAACAGTACTGATTTAGCTGGCTCAAGGAAGCTTGTGCAGTTTTGTTTTCCAAATCACACCAGTCCTATCAAATGACTCATTAGTAACTTTACAAGACTCCAAAAAATATGCAGAATCACTAACCACACAGACATCTGTAGAACTATTACAAATGTCATATCATGGAGCTTCTCCTCTTGTTTACACTAACTCATATAGAATCTCATTCTTTTGTGGGGAACAAATGCAGCAGAAATTTAACAAATGTGAAATTGAATTTGGGCATGGAAAGACAGAGATGCAAGCAATTAGGGGACAAACAAGAGTATGAAACAGAAAAAAATTGTCCCATCTTCACTTTATTTCAGTATATAAAAGTAAGGGAACAAACTGTGAAAACCATTTTTCATTATACCATATGAAACACATTGCCACAAACTAAAGAGCCAGGTTTCAATGAATGAGAATGACACATGTTTGGAATTTCCATGTTGCTTTTTTTTCCAGCTCATCATTATTATCATTCTGTTTCTGAGCTAAAAATAAAACAAACAAAACCAACAAAACACACCCAAAACAAGCAAACCCCAAATCCCAAAACAAACAAACAAACCCCACCCCATAACTGACCTGCTTTTAAGTATTGGGACTTGGAATGAAAATTAAAAAAACAAAAAAAAACAAAAAAAAACAAAAAAAAAACCAAAAAAAAAACAACAAAAAAAACACAAAAACAAACAAAAAAAACCACAAACAAAACCACACCAACAAAAAACCCCCCAAAAAACCCAAAACCCAATACCATCTGCATTGCAAAGTTAACCCATAACTCTCACCAAAGCTGCTGTTAGCAGTTCCATGCCACAGCAAGACACTAGAAAAGCTATCATCCTGATCTACGGGCTTAATAGAGAAGGTAAATACAAGGAAAGCTCAGGAGGTCGTAAGACAGGTTGTATTCAAGTTTTGACAAGAAAAGCCATTTTTAATACTGGGAATAAAATCAAGGCTGTGTGTCAAAAATAAGGCAAATATTTTAAATCACCTTCAGCTTTTAGCTTCTCTTTCTCCTGAGCAGCTTGAAGTTCAAAATTCTCTTTATTTTTTGCTTCTATTTCTTCTAGTTTTCGTCTTTGTTCTTCCTTTTTCTTCCTCCTTTTCTCCTTCCTTTTCTCTCTTTTGGCAGCCAAAGCCAGTCTCCTGCTTTCTTCCCTTAGCTGCAAGTCAAGCACATTGAACAGTATTATAAGATCTCCCATGCATTTCAAGAAACGGAAATGCCTTCTATTTTTCCTAGGAAGCTGAACCTGCATTTTAGACTAAGAAACAGAAACTAAATTCTCTATGATCCCTATTTTTACATATTTACTTCTTCCAAACAGATTGTTCACTCATGTTAACAGGAGATCAGCATAGAGAGGACAGACACCATACAAAATTAAGTGGGAGCTTTCCAAGATGCATTTTCAGGATTCTTTGTATAACCTTGTCTGCCATCTCAGCAGTACAGTCCAAACAAGACTCATCTCCCTTTCAAAGATTTGAACATGAAATGGTTTCAGCTAGCTTGAATACAAAGTATGTGGTCATTTGACACTACACTTACACTTGAATATTTCCATTACATTTCTGCTACAGTACAATAGCTTAGGGTTTTTTTCTTTTTTATTTAAGACACAAATCAGGGTTTAGACCTGAAATTGATATCTAGATGACTGGAAAATGCCTGTCTACAATGCAATTGACAAAACGTTCTACTCAGAAATACTTTTTTTGGTACAATATTATTCCATAGAGGAAATAGTTATATTGGAGCTTCTTGATCCAATTTCTCTGAATAACAGTCAAAAAGTAAAGTTCAAAGATTACTTGAACAACTGGATGCTCTACTCTAGACACTCCAATTTCAATAGTTATACACTCCTATACTTTAACATGTACTTTGTCCGATCTTATAATCTTGAGTGAATGTGAAATTGGAATTTTATCAAATAAACATTCACAACTTTAAGGTCTTTCAACTTGCCTTCTCCAAGTCCAGTTCTTCTAAAAGAATGCTTGCATTTTTGTTGGCTTCGGCAGCCTGTCTATCTTTGGCTTGAACAATTGACTCCATACACAGGTGGCACTTCTTCAGCATCTCCTACAATGATAAAGTACATCAACCCACTGAAAAAGTAACACTGCATGTGTTTGAATATATGCTCTCAGGCTTACACTTGTAATTTATTGACTATTGCATTACTTGCACAGGAGTTTAAGGGAGAAGTTAAAATTCCTTCCAGTAAGCTCCTATTCATGCACAACCTTGCAAACTGATACTTCAGTCACAGTTGTGATGTGCAATAACCTATGTCTCAGTGAGCTACACACAGTTCAACGACAGTTCATAATCTATGCCTGTTATCAAGATAAAAGTCTTTGTCAAATAAAAGGGGAAGTATCTGAAAGGTCAAGCAATGGTAGAAATAAAAAGTTATCACAAAGCAAGGCTGTGCAGATGATCGGCAAAACGATAGAAGCATTATGTCCGTATTTTTGCACTAGCTGCTCTTCTTGTTTCTCTTACTACAAAATAGTTTTTGCCCCGTTCATCTGCACTGAAGATAAACCAAGTACAACCAAACGTGTGTATATATATATATATTTTTTTTTTTTACAGGATTGTTCATACTTAAGCTCACACACACTTTTAGCAGAAGTTCATTCTGTTACTTCGACTCCACCACAAAAGCTGCTGCTAAATGCAGTACAAACTTACACAACAGGGAGGGGAAGGCAAAGCATGGCAAGGTAATGACTGGGAGAACAGCTGAAAATAAGCATGGATAATAAATAACATCACCTTTACTACTATTCTCACAGCACTAAGGCGCACAAAGTTACTGTGGCTGCGTGCTCCCATTTTTTGCAATGTTTTTTTCTGAAAAATTCCAATGGGATTCATCATTTGGCTGAAATCTGGTGTGCAAGGAAGCTAGAACTATTCATAACATCTACTTTAAAGCTGAGTCACAGCACTATTCCTTCTCAAGTATTTTCTTTCTTACAATCTTACCTTATCAGTAATTGTTGCTATGTATCTCATGCATTCCGAGTCTGATGGAAACTGGTTTACTTCTTTCACTAGGTAGCGCACCACTTTTACATGACCCTGAAAAAGAAATTTCAAGGACATGATTTTGTATCAGGCCAGCTGCTTCTGGTTTGCTAAGGAACACTAGTTCAAGCACTCATTGCAAAATATTTACTCTCAACATCTTCACATGATGCTCTCTTTTTTTTTTTTTTTTTCCTTTTAAATCATTATCACCCCCTCACCAGTGAGGTATGTGTCTTCACATTTATGATGAAAGAAAACACAAGCAATTAAAGTACCTGTTTTCAGGTTGCCCTTACTCCAGCCATACTTTCACATACTTTTGTCTTTTATTTTGGTAGTTTTCAAATGCCCATCTCTGACAACTTACAGTTGTAGGCTCCTACAGTCATTTGGAATTTTTCAAGTACAGCAGCACTTGAACTACACTCCCTTGCAAGCAATTATGTCTAACTGACATTGACAGATCAGCCTAAAATGCATTTTTTCCCCCCCAAAAGTGCTCATAGTCTCTTGTATAAGAAACCAGATCACATTTGCCCCCAGTTCTATTGCACATTCCCCACCTCTGCACAAATACACCACAATTTTCACCTCTCCACAGACCCATGAGAACAAGCGGCAGTAAAGTGCCTATAAAGCAAATCTCTACAAGAATTTAACACAGATATTATACAGGTGACACACATACCTATTTTTGAAGATTCAATGCCAAATATTAAAATTAGTTCACACATTTTTAAATACATAGTTTCTGTCAGCCACATTCTATTTATTATAACTGTGTAGGGATGACCAAGACAATACTTAAGACCAAAGCTGAACTTCCTATCCTACCTTTCGAAAGGCTGCCATAAGAGGAGTTATTTTCCTGTTATCAGCAGCATCCACATCAGCTCCAGCCTGAACTAGCAGTTGGACAACATCGAGATGCCCTCCATTTGCTGCCAGCCACAGCGGAGTATTCCCCTTCTTGTTACGCACATCAATGTGAGCTCCTCTACAAAAACACACAGTCAATCAAAACACTGGACCAGATCCTCATTTGATGTGTCAACTGGACTGGCAAAACTCAACATGCAACAGAAGAACAATAGGGTAAAATTCAATACTCATTTTTATATAAAACATATGCATACAGAGTGCTTCAGTTTCCATTCCCCCCCCCCCCCCCAATTCTGTCAAGAGCCTCAACTCGGCCTAAAACCATTTTTAACACTCTAAATCATGCTGTTTGTCAGCTGTCTCTGAAGCTTCTCTAATTACTTAATTAACTCCCATCCATCAGTACACTGTATTCTTCATTAGCTTACTCAGAACAGCTTGCAATGTTTCAAGTGCAAGCCAACAACCAGTGCTACTACTTGGAAAATGAGATATCCAAAAGCTACTCAGAAAACATAATTACACCAAATGTGCATTAAGACGTATGTTTTGTGCTCATTGTCTGTTCTTTAAGGACCTAACACTATCATCTAAAATGGCCATGTGTCTTGATTATGAGTACCATATATGTGAACTTTACGAGACATTGTTTATGCCTAACATTCACGATTCTGTGAGACAGGAAGAACTGAATCAGTCCATTTGGGCAAAAGCAAGCACCCTAACTCCAAACAGTACTTTCTTTGATGACTTTTGATAAATATACATAGTAATAGTTGACAGGCACAGAACCTTTTCCATTCCCTAGCCCGTAGTGTACATTGGGAAATATTATTGTGTATTGGGAAAGATTAGTCTAACTAAGGTCATATTCAAGATGTTTTTCTTCAAGTAGCACACTTGCAAATACAGTACCTGCTAATGAGAAGCTCACAGAATTTGTAGTGCCCTTTGTCTGCTGCAATAGTTAAAGCTGTATCTCTTGAGGAAGGTACTGGAGGAGCATTTACATCTGCACCTTTGTCCAGCAGAACTCTGCCCACTTCTGCATATCCACCAGAGGCTGCTTCCATTAATGGCGTGAGACCAGTCTAAGACAAACAAGCAGGAAAACCAAGCAATTATTTGGTGGTGGGGAGTATATTTTACTTGAGAGCCAGAATTAATTTCAACTTCCAGCAACACCTCTCTAGTTCTGGTGTATGGATTCCGATTGTTACCTGGCCTATTTCGTAAACAGCTTAGCCACATTTTGAAGGCGAAATCATCTTCAGATGGCTAAAGAAGAGCTTTCACCAAGTAGCACAGTGCACAGTAGTTCCCTGCTGCTGCACAGCACTAAGAGGCAGTTCAAAGCCCACTGCTGTCAGTTTCTAAACTAACCCAACCAACCTTAAGTCCCATAAAGTGCCCATGTTGACGTACAGATGATGCAAATCACATTCCCTATCTTTGTTATGAGATCCTACATAGCATCATCCACAAAACACCTGGCTAGGCCAGGGGGACACGCAACTTTAGCAAGAGGAATACCTAGCAGTGATCAGTACTGTGCAGATCCATTTGAGTTCCTCTGTGTCAACAAGTGGAAAAGGAAAACAGAAAACCACATGTGTAGCAGGTCTCTTCCCCGCCTCTCTGCCCTTAATATTCTAGCTATTTTCCTAGGGAACAGCTTTTCCTCCAATGTAAAGAGTCGGGGTCAACTGTAAGACAGTTGGACAGAGCATGGACATCTCCTTTCAATTTTGCATCACCACTGTGGATATAAGCAGCTGGCCAGACAGAACAGATTACACCATGAGCATACGGTTTGACCCGATGATCTTGAAGGTCTTTTCCAACCTAAATGATTCTATAATCCTACACCTAGGCCAAGATACTAGCTATTTTTTGAATACATTAAATCCTTGTCTTTTTTTTTAAGTTAATGGGTTACTATTGTTATGCTTGCAAGCATTTGAAGGTTAATTAAAGCTTCAGAAGAAACATTTATGTTTTGATGAACTGTATAACCCCCAAAATACTAGTCCTTAAGTGCAACCATTATTTTTCTTTACAATATATGGTCTTTTTCTAGATGGCTTCCTGGCTGATCCACAGCAGATGTGAACTTTTCTCATTCTGTTAACTGAGCTAGTTCAGTTATCTTGCACAAAAGGCAAGAAAGTAATCAGATGACCACAGAGAAGTCATGACTTACAAGCATCTTTTTGGGGCAACTTACTCAGCTATTCACTCCATACCTTAGCTCTATGTTCCACGTTAGCTTTTCTATCCAGCAGCAGGCTAACCACTTCAGTTCTCCCTTGGAAACAAGCCAGAGTCAGTGCCGTGTTCCTGTTGGTCTCTATCTGGGCATTTATATCAGAGCCCATGTCCAATAGCAGCTTAACAGCAGCAGTATGCCCATTCATGGCGGCCAACATTAAGGGAGAAATGCCCAATTTGCTACCAGTTCTGAAAAAGGGAAGAAACCAAAACAAGCTATCTTTAAAACATTTCTGAAGTGACTTTAACAAAACCAGTGAAGGCAAACTACTATCCAAGACCAAGAAAACAGCTACACAGCAACTATTACTTAAACTACAAGAGGTTCTTCATAGTAGCACAAATATGTGCTACATAGTAGCACAAATAGCTGTAAGTAGTAGCACTACTTACAGATACTACACGTTACCTTTTAACTGCTGTAAATTTAAAGGCATCTTTTATGAGAAGCGTAGCTTTTGCTTGGACTATTTGTTTAACTTATGCAATGTATGGCTGAGCTATTTTCTACCTCCCAATGGATGCAAAAGCATTACATACGTGCATACACTCACAGGAAAAGCTTTCCTTAAACTACACAGGGGAAACAAAGGGCTAACACATACACACACACACTTTCTTCATGTAACCCAGAACTAATTTCAGACCAGAGCAAGAAGAAAGATTTCTATCTTTGACCAAAGATGACCAATAGCACAATGTAGGAAAGAAGTTAATGAAACACATTAAGGGAGAAGGCAGTTAAAGGAGCATTAGAAAAGCACAGTCAAAATCTTTCATTTCTAACTCAAGAGGAAAGAAGCCCAATATAAATTAAATGAGTCATTGTTTGTGATCATGTAAGAAAAGTAAAATTTTGCGCCACATAGTGGTCAAGAAATCCTTTTGGAAAGGGTAAAAACCCAAAAGACTACATAAACCGTGAGAGAAGGGGTGAAAATCAAACTTGCCTGGAATTTATTTCTGCCCCAGCATTTAGCAGAATCTTGATAATGTTCACGTAGCCACCAGAAGCAGCGAGGCTTAAAGGTGTGTAATCAGAAACATTCCTGTGCTCTTTGTTTGCCCCTCGAGCTAGCAGCAATTCCACCACCTGCAGTGTTTTAAGAAATAACATCTGTTTTTCTCCTGAACTTGCAAATCTATCCAGGGCAAATGTTTTTGAAGCCTAAATATACCGTTGACATCTTCCAACAGTAAGAAAGTGATTTTACTCAGCTGCTTCCCTATGCTCCTCGCCTCCACGAAGAGATTAGGCTGCAACTATGTTCCCAAAGCCACTGTAAAACTTCCTTGAAACATCAATCACGATCGCTTCTTAGCGTGCTTAACACATTCATACCAAATAGTATAATATAAACAGAAAATACTGACATCTTTTTATAATTATTTCTTTCATTTTTAAGCCTGCCAAAACCAGATTCAGTTTAAACACAATACACAAAGTAGTCTTGCTGTTTGCAGTCTCCTATTTTAATGCTTGGTTCACTGTCAAGCTAAAAATTCATCCTCAAAATGAAACTGTGGAGCAAACAAAAAAGAGTTGCATGCTTTTCTTACATTCCCTATTTATAACACTACATCAAACCATGTGTAGATCGTATGCAGAAGTGTCATGCAAGAGCCATTAGAAAAATTAACATTTGCATCACTTGCTGCTTTTTCATGTACAGAGAAAGCCAGCAACAGAAGTACTTCTTGCGTTATTCCTTCCTTACATATTCATTCACAACCCTATCAATTCATAGCTTCCAAACAATTCAAATCCCCGTGTCTTCCAATCTTCTTTCCCAAGAAACATGAAAGAAAACATGATGCATTCCTCTAAGAAATGCTTTTTGAGAAACATGGCTCAATCAAATCTCTAAGATAAGCACGAATTCACCTTTGTTGTATGAGACTGCGGGCCACAAAGGCTGCTATGACAGACTTACTAAAAAGCAGGCCTTTCCCTTCACCAGAAAGCCTGTGATTGTCACTGCAGCTAATCCCCACCCCCATGTCTGAAATCTTCCCAGTGTCTTCACACTAAAAACAAGTCAAGAGAGCTACAAGTTTTCACTAAGATTTTGTCTAGGGAAGAAATCCCCTTTTACATCCCACAGTACCATTGTTAAGACAACCCACGGAAATGGGAGAAGTGTCTCCAACCTCATTAATTCTTACGTGGATTCACAGACAGAGGAAGGTGATCCTGCACCAGATTATATAGCTTCCACTGTGGCTTTTGCAATCCAAACAGTAGAAGCATTAACAGGATTATACATTTAAGAATTGTAACAAAGGGAGGGGTGTATCAAAATGCAGTTTTCATAATTGACAGAATACAGTATTTCACATAACATTCAAAAAAACTTGCCCTACATTTACTTTTGATCAATCACTTCAAAAATGTTTTTCATGTTTTTAGTCATAGATACTGGAGTCATCTGCAGTACTCCAACATCCTATGGCCTACACAGAAATCATTACAAAACCCTCTTAGCTCGTATATGGAGCTGATTCACATCTAACTCCAGCTTCTCAGCACGAATACTCATCACATTCACTTTCATACATCTATATCTAATTATGCTGGTAAAAGCCCCATAATGAGCCACTGGTGATTACAATCATGAAGTCATCTGCACAGCACTGCTCCAGCATATAAAAATCCAAAAGCAATTTAATCAGGCATGCTGCAATATGTAACTTAGAAAATCTGAATCTCTCTCTGCATCCTTTTTAAAGAACATCATCCTGAAATAGAATGGTGAATTAAGTTACTGTAACTTTTCTGGAAGATTGGTTTGGTAATACTGACACAACACGTAATCTACAATCTGTTTTTGAAGACTTAAGTTTTACTTCACCTCTTGTCTCCCTCCTGAACAAGCCAAAGACAACGGAGTATCCTTGGTTCTCTCAGACTGGGCTTCAATATCAGCTCCATTATCGAGTAATATTTCAACAACACCCACGTGGCCAGCTGTAGCAGCCAAAATAAGCGGAGTAAACCCTGAAATGAAAAGGGATGTTTGAGGAGCCCACAGACATAACTTAAACCTAAGCAATTTAAGTTAAACCACCAAGCAAGCAAGCCTAAAAGCTTCGCAGAAAGACTATCCTTATTGTGTACTTATTTAGCGTGGTACACTGGAAGACCAGAGAGGGCCTGTATTGCCGCAGCGAGATACCTACCCTTCTTGTCCCTGTGTTCAATATTCGCTCCTCTCTCTAGCAGCGTTTGCACTAGTTCTTCGTGGCCACCGGCACAAGCAAGTGTCAATGCTGTGTCATGATTACTCTCAGTCTAAAAGAAATAAACATCATATATACAAATATACATATATACAAACAGGGTAAGTACAAGATAAGATTACAATCCCTGTTATATTGCCTATTAGCCCAAGTAGAATTATACCTGTGACAAAACAACCACCTTCTGTAAGCTTAAGACATGCCTACTGTTTACCTCAAAGTTATCTTCTATGTTCAAGTTCATAATAGGATTCTACTTCTCGAGTCAGCTCTGTCAAGAGATTTGAAAACAACTCCCAACAAGAATAGAGATTTCATCTGCGCTTTGCTAACTACATTGACTTCTTTTCCACTGCTCGACAGTGATGGTATTTAGATGGTACACTGAAGTTAAGAATTCTATATTTAATTCTCAACCCTCCAGTTAAACCCAAGGAGGAAAAAAATCCCAATCTCACCACTACTGTTGCTGAAGCCTCTGAACAGTAAAAATCAGCCACAGTGAGTCCACAAATCATGATAATTGAAAATAAAGCAACTGAAAACATACAGAAGTTTGAGCTTCCATTCTGCTTTCAAGTTTTCCCTTTACAGCACTGACACACTGCCTAGTGGTAGATAAGGGCTCTGCTTTTGCCAGCAACTATCAACCTCAATTCTGTCTATTAAGTGCTTGCAGTGAAACAATGTGCATTAATTTCTCAGTGTTGCCAGGACTCATTTAAATGGTCAACAGCCTATTTGAAAAAGAAACTGAGCGACTCGGAGCACTACTGGCACTACTTGTTACAGCATAGTGACTGAGTAAAATGACCTCTCTCTCACCTTAAACAAGAAAAAAAAAGAAAAAAATAATAAGAAATAAAACCATCCAAACCCCAAACATTTCTTAGCTACTATGAGAAATTAGTTTTAGTTTTGCTTTACTCTACTATGACGCAGAGTAGGTAGCAACTAAGTGTAATGTTGATCTGCATCAGTGCCTACCAGCTAACAACAAGAAGGCCAGTCAGGTTATGGCAAGACCTCCTGCACATGGCCACAGCAGAAACTAAGCCAAGTGCCACAAGCAGCTGAACTAGCCGAGACAGGTTTTCCAAAGGCTTCTCTCCCTTTCTCCACAACCATCTCATGCCTTTCCTCTTGTCCACACTGCCCACATCTTAGCCAGGTAACACATAGTCTAGAACTATGCATATACATATGCTAGTTACTATATGCACGCATTTTTTTGATGGCCAGCAAGCTGCAAGTTAACAAAATAGCTGCCTTTAAAAATACTTTCAATACAGATATAACTTTCTTTAGTGTAGTGGAAAGGAGAGCTTGTATTATTTCCTCTTGTTGAAAAGTTTACAAAAACTATTAGTGTCAGTACTTTCATACTTCTGTCAAGGTTGGTGATTACTGGACAACAACTTCAAGCACAACTGAAAAAACAGTGTGAAACACTTTAAAGCTTATTTTTGTCCCAGGCCAGAAAAATTTTTAGTTTCTGCCAGAGGACAACTTTGCTGTTTCTCATAACCACTCCAACAATGAAGAAATGAGAAATACAAGTGTTTAGCCATTCAAAGACCTTCTCTTTTGTTCAGCTAGAGCACAGAAGAAAGTGGGTTGCAACTCTCCAGGGAGTTGTACAGACTTTCTAAGAGCTGCAAATCAAGTCTCTAGAATCCAATTCATTATATGACAGAGCTGTTTACTATCGATGAATTATTCACGATGCAGAAGCAAAATAGCTTCATGCGTCTATGCTGCAGGGACAGTTGCAGGCTTACCTGTGCATCAATATCTATAGCAGGGTAGATTGGTAGCATGGCTGAAGGAGAAATGATAGGGCTCGGAGTGGGCGTCTGAGGTTGGGAGACAGAAGTTGCAATGCTGTGGGTAGGAGTGTTTGACATTGCAGATGCTCTTCCGCTCACTGCTGTTGAACAGAATAATTACACTTAGTAAAGGCAAACAACTTTACTTCAAATATTTAACATGACAATACACGGACAGTGGGACAGAACTCCCACCAACAGACAGAACTCCCTAAATACTTCATTTTCCATGAATATGTATTTTCCGCACATTTAACCTGATCTTTCAACCTTTAACGACGTTGAATTTAACAACTATGAAAAAATTTAACTGTATTAGATCAAAGAAATAAATAAGCATCAGACTGGCACGTTTTCTAGATGCCCACCACAAAAAAAAACCCTTAAAAAACCCCAAACCAAAACAAACACAAAACAAGAAAACAAATACGTTTCCAACTCTAAGTCAGTCATTATTTGGACCATACCTTTATAAGCAGGATTGCAGAACAAGTCCAATCAGTGGGTATCTATGCAATTTTTTCTTAAAACAGTTGAAAGATTCTCATATAAAAGTCCCTCTGACCTTCACCCCTCACCCCAGCCCCCATAAACATAACAAAAAAAGCACCAGTGCTAGCGTCAGGATGCTCACATGGCAGAATTTGTTGAAACCAGAAAAGTAGAAGCTTCTTAACAGCAATTTTGCAGGAACTTTGGTCAAGGTTGTTTGGATAAGCAAAAGGCAACACCAGTTTACAGTTGATGACAGTACATTGACACGACACAAAATAGCACCGACTGCCACACTTCCCCAAAACTCATTTCATACATATACTGTTCAAAAGTATAAAGTAAAACTTAATTAGAATGGCCTTTGGGTTTTCCTACTTTTTATTTTTCCTTAAAAGAACTCAATGTTTTTCTCCCTGCCTTTTCTCCAGTATTTCTACAGGTCTTTATTAGGTGTGATCAGCAAAGGAGGAAGTTAAGTACCACACACTTCTCTCAAATTGACAAAAGCACCTTTAACTGCAAAATGAAAGAAATGCAGTTTCACATATTGTCAGCATTCATCTAATATACACCATCGAATAACCTTATTGAATATTGAAATAATGCCCCTTTATCCCCAGGTTTTCCAGTCCTGTTTATTTTTCAAACGGTTTTAATAATCAGCTGTGTCCCAATTACCAGTCATTGATAATTAGCTCCTATATTTAATGTGAAGCTGTGAGTTTTTCAACAGATGCCACAAAAATTCTATCCTAACATGTCTCCTCTACAAGGTAGCAATGCTTTTAGTCCATTACTAATTTAATTTCTGGACTTCTTATACCAAATCCCAGCAGAAAAGCTACTAAATGCCACTGAAAGGAAACAAAGACCCCTCAGCTTATAACATAAAAAGTATGATCAACCTTATAGTTAAGAATAAATCAAGATTCAAACTCCCTTGATTTTTATATCAGAGTACCTTTTGAAATCTATCTCATCTTACAAGACAAATCATGCTAGGAATGGATTAAAAGAAACATACAGAAGCTGAGCCAAGATATTCCCACATAAGTCAAAAACTAGGGCCTAAGGGAGTTCTGTACAGAGGAGAACTAACCAAAGATCACAAATGAAATATTCTTCAGTGGAGCATCTAAATTAAACTTGTCTCATTACATATTCTGACTGTAAATTAGAGATATAACCTAAAAACACAACTTGCAATTGGTTTCATATAGAAGGATAAGAAGCTGTCTGTTTCAGCTCCTGCTCCCCTCTTTACACATATAATCATAACAAGTAATTTGGAAAATCTAGCATATTTATCTTCCTTCTTTAAGTTCAAACAGCAAGTTCATACAGCATAAAAAAGTAGCAAATTACAAAGGAACAAGATTCTTCATTCTCACATCTGGTCCAAAAGGACCTGATAATAACAGTAAAACGGACTAGTAAAACTAACCATATATATGCTTAACTCTGGTGATATAAAAGCATAATCATCAAATAATCCACACAGGAAAAAGTTAACCCTGCTACAGTAGCACATTTATTTTAAACAGTTGCTAAGAATTACTCCTGTAGGCCCAATGTGGGGGGGGGAGAGGCTAGGGAGCATCTACTATATTACAAGAGGCACTATTAAAGTGGTTAGACTTAAAAAAAAAAAAATAATCAAGGTAGTAAGGAAAGCCTCCGTTTAGGTGAAGTCCCTTTTTTATACCAATGATGTTGCAGGAAGGGGGTGGGTGTGTGTGGGTGTATGTTAAAAAAAAAAAGTATGTTAGAAAGCAACCTTCTCCTTTCTACAAGAAAACCTTTATTGTACAACCCATAAATGAAAGGTTTTATGCATGCTAGTAGAGGAGATTCTGCATGTTGACTTACAGTTCTCACATTAAATATATTTCAAGTGTGCTTCAGCAATAACTCATGGACAAACAGAGTTCATATCCCTACAGCACGTTTCACATAGTGACTTCGATTATACTTATTTCAACATCACCTGTGCAGAGATCAAATTTTTAACTAGAACTAACATGCCAAGGGCATTGACTAGAATCTTTATGGTGTCCAAACAAAAATATTAAAAGTATCCAATATGCCAAAAGGTTTTCACAAGTCTTGAGCAGCGAAAAGAGTAACCAACTAGCTTGATGATCAAATCTACGCGCACTGACAGTCAAAGCTTTAATCTTCCCCTCTGCCCCACCTCCACCTACTCTAATAGACCAGTGGCAAAATTTCACTGAAGTATGTACTTCAATATTAAACCACCATTACTTCATGCCTAGGATTCTGAGTCTTCAAAGCTAGGTCATTATTAGAACATTTGAGCATATATACGCCTCAGTACAGCACCAGCTACCAGTCTTAATCATGTTATGAAACAAGGTCAAGCTTCTTTGTCAGAATGTATCACTCCTCGCACCATTTGACTAGTTTAAGTCTTCTCCATTTGTTGGGATATTAGGCAACCAGGTTTGTGCTTACTGATACTAGAAGCGTACGTACTCTTCATACTGTTTTCTTTCTGGTCAGCTCAACCTTCTCCTCACTTAAATAAAAAAAAAAAAAAAAAGGACATCCTCACAGCCGCTACCCTTTCCCACAAGCCCAGCAGCCCCACCATCCAGTGCAGCATCTGGCTTACAAATGCAGCCCCAGTATCATGGGACGAAAGAAAAGTCAAGCTGACAAATTAAAAAAAAAAAACCTGAAAACACAAGATATTTAAACATTTGAGCCAACGGGGTTTTTTTCCTCACTGATCTATAGGTCCTAAATCAAAAAGTGTGCCTGGAAAAAAGCCTGACATTTTGGAAAGGAATGTGGGGTTGTTCATGCTGTTCAAGTTTGCTGCTTCTCTGAACATTTATTTTAAGAAGTGTAACGCATTACAGAAACCAAGCACCTTTATAATCCCATTTCATCTTTGTTGACCACTAAGTTTCTTACTAATAGTGTCTTATTGTGGAGACAGCATTGTTCTTACATATTTATTCCTTATCACCTGTAATGTCAACAGTAGATTTATAAAAGCACCATTTCACATTACATTTGCAGTAAGCCAAGATGAAGGACTGAAAAAATAATACATTGCAAGAAATATAGCAGATACCTCAGCTTCTTCCAACTTGTTTCAAGCCAACTCAAAAGGCTTGTTCCACATTGGTTTCTGCTCCTCTACCCCCAATCTCTTTGTAGTATCTTAAGTTATTATAAGGTATGTTCCTGCCACACATGCTTAAAATCAACACAGAACACTTCAGATGCATAACATGCCTTGAATTACAAGGGTCAAAGTCATGTTCTGAATTCAAATACAAACACACAGCATCACTTCTGTGCACTAACAGCTCCATGGGTGAAGCCTGAAAACCACACCACACCTTTTGTCTTGGTGATTACTATAGTCTGAAGGGCAGACTATCACAGGCTCAGTCCCATACAAAGCTGGCTGCCTATGGAAGTCTCCTAGTATGCCCAGGACAAAGGTGTATACGCATTTACCAGCAATTTGCAAGAGTAGTGTAACCACTACCAACAACCCATTGTAGTTACACCGGTGCCTAAAAGCTTGCATCCTCGGTTCTCTACAGCTCCCGCATGGATTGCGAGTGGGATGGAACTGATTTGTCTGTGATGCTGGTGCTCTATTGTTAATTTTCGTTATTGATTTTCTGTGAAGAACTTGCAGTCAATGTGTAGTCCTTCCTATGTATTACTTTAGATGGTTACAGTTTAAACTGACTTATCCCACAGGTAGATTCCAGGAGTTAAGCTTATCAAATGCTTCAAGATTACTGAAATTCTTTGTGAGGCTCTGCTACTGGACATACTCCTTTGAATAGTTCTTTCTTTAACAAAAGTTTGCTATTAAAAACAGGGATTTTGTTTTTTATTTTAATATCCTTAACACATCATTTAATGTATGCTACATTTTCATTCAAGAGTTAGATAACTAACTCTAAAAAATAATTCTATTCACTAGCATCACAGCAAGCAAAGAACTTGCTCAACACATCTGAAGCTGAAGAACAAACCTTGTCATGAATTTCATCAGGATCAGAAATTAGTCCAAAGTTATAACCCAAAGCTTATCTACTACTTTTTCAACTTACTCTGTTTCTCAGAAATAAAACCCAACCCCCTTAACTTGGTACATTCTGTCACTAAGTTTCCAGGTAAGTTATGCAGAGCTCAACTGCTCAACTGTGCAGAGCTGGTGGGAACACCAGCTTCCCTAACAGCAAGAAGTCCCACTTTGGAGTCCCAGAGTTGATCTCACAACAGCACTTGACCTCTACAGCAATACTGATGTCTTACACTAGCTTCTGGCAAATACCAGTGTGTGCATACCTGGCCTCATTTTAAACAAGCACTCAAAATGGGAAAATCAAACAAATTGTTTGTAAGTAATTAAGGACAGAGATGAACATTAGGTTATGTCTGCCCAGTCAAGGTGAAGCTTTCTTTCAGAACCAGTGTGGCAAGCTATAGCTCTGTGATGGAACTAAACTCGAGTTAGCTAAGGAATGCAGATTTAAGTCAATGGGGATGGGTTCCAATTAAAGCAGTACACAAAGCTACTGATAAAATATTTAGCTGCTACTTAATGTTTTGTGTTACATTGAGCCCACCACACCTCCACACTAAATTCTGATGCGTGGCACTTAAGTTGTATATTCAGGTCTGCGTCTGCTCTCACTTGAAAAACCCTGAACTTAGCCACTTGACAGAAAAGCAGAGATGGAATTGCATCTGTACAGCTTTTAACAGACTTGCACAAATGCCTTCCAGAGGGCAATTTAGAAGTTATTCCAAATTGCATGCATGCTTGCACATAGTACGAACCCAGACTAAGCAGTACAAAAACATACACTCAAATGTACATTGGAAATATCTGACCTTTCAAAAAACACATACATGACTATTTGGGTACCTGTCAGATGACCTAAAACCAGAGATTCTCAAGATGTTATATGCAGTTAAACACATAACAAATGTCTTACCTCAAAATTTGAGTTATATTTACAGATTTTTCTTAAGTACCATAGAACTGTATTTATTCCATTTCTGGACTTGAGTAGCTGGTATTAGTACATATCCCAGCAGCTTCACATGAAAGAACTATCAATGCATGATGGACGTAGTTTTATCTACCTTCTCATGCACCCAGTTTGGTTTTTATACACTGACAGAGCTGAAGCCTCGACATACAGACTGGAAGCTAACATCAGATTTTCAGAAGAGAACCCCTGTAGTTCCCGCAAGCTTCAGTAATCTTTAACTAGGCTTTGCCTGAACATCAGGTTACTCATTAGGTGCCTAATTTTAATCACAGAGTTTTTAAAGTATTGTTCCAAGTATTTTAAACAATCATCACTTGGTGTTTTTAGCAATTATCATATCTTTATTCACTCTGCACCATTCTTGTACTCCAGTAACTCTTGCAGCACACACAGGACTATCTCCAAACCCCTGTTCCTCTGGACTAAGACATTTGTGGAGACCTGCCTTTCCTTCAGCACACACTCCTCATCCTAACATGCTTTCCAAAGCAAACTCCTCAAAATCGATAGCATTTTTAAAAATTAAGGTGCATCAGCTTAACCAATAGCACCTCAGCAAACTTTCATCAAGTGACATGATTTTTTATATATTATTTCCTAACAGTCTGTATTCGCTAAGTAGTCAAAATCTAGTAGTCAACTTTGGGCAACTACTTCAACAGAGACAGGGGATTTAAGTGCCACTAAAGTAAGTGTAAAGGAAAGCAACACTAACATCTCACATGTCCTACAATATTTAAAACCTGTTTAAATCTTCTCTTTTACTACTTTAAGGCCTTAAAGCACTAATGTAACTGAGTAAAGAATTCTCCAAAGCAATTAAGAAGAATTTGGTAAGCATAATTTGGTGGGGGTGGGGGGGTGTGTTTGGTTTTGGTTTTGCTGGCAAAGCAGCCATTTTCATGAGCAGACATTTTAAAAAGTCATGGGTTTACCATCTTTCCCCCCCCCGAAAAAGAGGAGTAAAAGTTTCCAATGGGTCAACTATTCAAAGCCAAATAGAGCTGCTCTCACGTAAAAGACAAGCCTACATGTTCCTTACATGCTGTAGGCTTGATGCAGTGCTAGAGTTGCTCAAAGCATGTTCCGAGTGCTCCATCTCAGTTCTCAGTTAGTTAGTCCAGAGTACTAACCACCACATATCATCCACACGTTGGTCCTGAGCTACAAACAGGCCCTAAATAGAACTGTTAGACTCTACCACATCATCCCCCAACTACAAAGAGTTAAAAATGTCCCTTCTGCCACACCAACCTGACAAACAGGCACCAGTCAGCACAATAAAAGGAAGGGCAACCCTGCAAATTGAAAAGTTAAAACTAGTTTTCTGAACTGCTAAAGACAGGGAGTGGGAGGCTAGTGGTACTTGCTGTAGAGCTAGCAGGAATACACAAACACACACACACACATATAAAGAAGTGGACATGCCCTCAACTGGTCAAGCAAATATTGTACCTGCTCATAACAATATAAACCCACCTGCCATGATGTCATCCAGCGTGTCATTGAGGGTCTGAGCAGGGCTGGCTACCATTAACCCTTGCTGTGTTTCTGTCAGTATTCCTTGCCCCAGCCCTGCTAGTTGTGCTTGGCCCAATACTGGCTGTCCAACTATAACACCTTGCAGTTCTGTAAGATTTGCGATGGACCCTGGAGGTAAGGAACCTGCTGCCAGAGGCAAAGCTTGTGGCATCGCCAGAGGCTGAATTGGTGCAAAACCCGTCTGCGCAGCAGCTTGCTGAGGATCATCTTTAAGCAAGATGGGGTCCACTTGCTGTAATCGTGCATAGTCTCCCTCTGAGAGTTGTTCTCCTACCCCAACAGGAGTCAGTAGTCCCAGATGCTGGCAAGACTGTTGCTGCTGCTGCTGCTGGAGCTGAATTCTTTGCGCTTTTACCTCTAGATATTGCTTTTTTAGCTGCTGCTGAGTTTTCAGCTGTAACTCTCGCTCCACTTTCTGCAGTTCCTCCAAAATCTTTTGTTTCTTCTGAATTTGTTCCTCTCTCGTTTTGTTCAGCTCCTCAATCTTCTCTTTGGTGAGCTGGTCAGCGTGTGCCAATTCCAAGGACTGCAGCTGAGCGTTCTTCTCTATGGCTTCTTTTATCCTCT
Organism: Podiceps cristatus; assembly: GCA_000699545.1. Taxonomy (NCBI): domain Eukaryota; kingdom Metazoa; phylum Chordata; class Aves; order Podicipediformes; family Podicipedidae; genus Podiceps; species Podiceps cristatus. The sequence continues at coordinate 42,993 of KL258790.1, read as the reverse complement.
GCTCCAGCTCTGTCAACTTGCCCTGAGCCTCTTCTACAATGCTCTCTGGAGACTGATTGGTGATGTAACCCTGTACATCCTGGTTGTTTGCTGGCAAATGACTGCTGGACTTTTGTTTAGAAGCAGCTGTGTGAAAAAGAAACCCCCTCAGAACCAATGGAAGTGCATATGAATGGCATCCTCATTATAGAGCTACTGCTGGGATGCTAAATGGTCGGTTATGCACCAAGATACAGCACCCACAGAAGGTCAGCGTGTACTGTAAGGCCCTCAAAGAAAACCGTATCTGTCACTATCAATTTTAATACAGCAGTCAGACTGCAATTTAACAGTATTGATTACTGCGCGTACATTCCAAATAACCCTGTGCTATGTTGACATATTTACTCCAACATTTGTTACACTTTTGCCAAATGAAGCGATTGTCTCAAGAGCCTCTGTTATCAAGTGGTGCTACAAGATAAAGGGGAACAAAAAGAAAGGATATGCTGTCTCTTCACTTGATGTTTTGTGCCTGGTATTGCGTTAAAACGTAAATGTATGGTTACAGCCCTGAAGCACAGCAAAAGTGATGCAAAAACATCTCGAGGGACAGGTGACTTGTTCTAGGCCACCAGTTTTGCGTGTAACTTGGTATATTTTAGGAAGCGCTACACTTTCTAGGACTACTGAATCCTTTCACTACAGGTATCCAGCTTTGCTCAGTTGACAAACAGCGCTAGAACCCAGAAGAGTCATTTATATTTAACATGATCTAACAGGGTATGTTTAGCCACTACATTTTATCCTTAGCAGACATGATTTTGCCTGTGTAAAAGCTCAGCTCTCCGCCCAGGCAAGGCAAATATTTCAGCCTTCCTGTAAGAATGAGCGATGGACTAATCCATTTCATCTTTTATGAAGAAGTCCACAGTAACACAGCTGACATGGTCTGCCATACCAGTTGGAGAAGGAACAATCAGTTAATTTTGAAGGGCGAAAGGTAAATCAAAACCCAGGATCTGAGTCAGTGGAGGTACCCAGTTTCTTCCAGTCATCCTCGCTGCATTTCCAGAACAATACAAGTGTACACACAGTATTAATTTTATGACATGCACGCCTGTATTTGCACTATTGCTGATCCTTGATAAAAATTGTTTTGGAAGAGAATTCTTAAGTACAGAAAGTGTTAAGTGTCAAAAAGGCGATATCAAAATAGATGCAAATTTAGTCCTAGGAGGACCTGAGCCACATCAGACTTAAGACAAGAAATTCCGCCTTCAATCAAATTAGTCAAACCCACTCCAAGACTGCTATCCTAAGTATACACATGTTACCAAATCGACTACGGCATGGAGATTAACATTGTTTTTACAACTTCCATGATAAAATTTTTATAGGCTTCTGGGTGACATTTGCTTTAGTCCAGTATGTCAGACTAATATATAGTAAACATTTACTTAGGCAGATTTCTTGACACTATGATTACAGGGTTAGATGACCGATATTTCATATTTGGTCGATAAGAAATCGTTAAAAAAAAATAGTTTCCTTGACTGAATCAGTAAACACTCTCCATAGGAACTATTCTGCTAGAAGTGAGACCCTCTATCTTCTACCTAGGAAGGTTATTTAGAAAATAAGCTCCAGAACTAAGACTGACCTTTATTTCTGATGGGAAGGGTTGTAGCGACATTAGCAGGGGGTTTGTCAGGCTCCTGGGGTGGGACGACCATGGGCAGCGCCTGCACTGGTACACGAGGAGCCTAAAACGTTGGATACTAACAGATTACTTTTCTCATACTCTAATCTAGTTATAATGCAATAGAAGGTAAACAAAACCTGTTAGAAAAAGCAGACTTTCATGGTAACTAATAACATTTAATACGCTTAATATGCGGAGTTCAATAGTTAACAGTCTGAGGTCATCTAGCTTGTATATACTTTGCATTTTTAACCTCAGAAATTACTTGCCAAACAATACTCGTCTCAGTATGATACAGTGCTACACTCTGGTAAAGCAAATAAAAGCCACAGTGGGCTACAAATTTAATTCTAAAGAGCCTCATTGAAGCAGACCTTTTCAGTTGCTGTTTTTTATCTCCCTCTCATCATTTTTTCCAATAATAGTTATAAAGCCATAAAAAGAACGATGAAAGCACTACACAGTCATGCTCAAAAGAGTCTTCGCCATTTTCACGACATCTCAAAGTAATTTTCAGTGTGTTCATCTACAGTTCAGTAGTTCGTGAAATGACATGACTGACTCTCCTCATCCTTAAAGTCTGAGTAAGCTGCAAGGAGAAATGCAAAAAAGCCCCACAAATCCACAGACCACCAGCCCTTAAATCTTACCCTATTTAAATCATGGGATGGTGGGGTCAGCTGAGTAGCATCAGGTGGAGGAGCAGAAAGCAAATTGTTTGGGTAATCTAGAAGGTAACAAACCACACTGGTATGACCACCTTTTGCTGCCTCTATTAACATAGTTGATCCATCCTAAAGAGAGAAAGATCAGAGTATTAGAAAACAGCATCATAAAACCATGACAACAGTGAACCATTTTGAGAGACATGACACAGTATATATTAAGACTGCTTTAATAAAAAATCATTCAATCTGCATTAAGACCATGTCTAAACTTAAGGATTCTATTTAATATTTCAAAAATAACTTTTACTTTTAAAAATTTTCCTTGCTCTTCCACAATTATGACCTTACCACCAGAGTGTAACCTTTACATTCATAGTAATCAGTAGACCTGCACTCCTAAATCCAGCTTCTCTAAATACATTCATAAGCATAACGCCTGCTCACAGAAACACCAGCACTTGCACCTTACTCCTATTTAAATCGTGACATGTTGGGTCCATTGCACAGAATAGAAAAGGAGCAAATTCACTTGGATATTGTTAGTTTTAGGATTAAAGACCACCTCAGAGGAAAATAAGGTAGTTGAGTGACAAACCTTCAATCTGTGCGTAGGATCAGCACCATGAGCTAGCAGTAACTCCACAACTGCCAAATGACCTCCAGCACAGGCCAGCGACAGTACTGTATGATCGTTGTTAGCTGTGGTCCTATTCACATTTGCTCCTTCAAAAACAGAGGGGGAAAGAAGATTTTAAAAAGACTTCAACCTGATCTCCTCTACCAAATGTGACAGGAAGTTAACTTTTTTCTTAAACATGAAAACCTAGTTCTCCATGGCTGCAGCCTTACAACTGATAAATTAAATCCAACAGTCAATTATTACCAGCATCAGAAGACCATTTAACATATCACTGAATCCAAGGTCCTGCCAGCCGCCTAACAGCCTTAAGGAAACTCTTGGCATGTATGGCTCCAAAAAGAAAAGCAACCCAACCTGGACTAGCACTCCAAAACCACTGTTCAAATGGTTACATTGGCAACTACGGAACATCACATAGCAGGTCAACCTGTTACATTTAAATTTGCCAGTAACTGTGCCAGAGCAAAGTTGCATCTCCAGCAAGGAGGTAACTAACTGTAACTCTGCTTCTTTCATCTCCAATCTACACAGGGAAAATTACATCACACTACAAGGTTTCAAGCCAGTCCTGCTCCATATAAAAAGTATGAGAAAAATCCTTTAGTAACAACTAAAAAGAGAGAAAACCGCAATTTCAAGGTCTGTATCAAGTCTATGCTTTCAGCAGTGACATAAGGCTGGAGCCGATAGTTCTCATAACAAAGTAAGTCATAGTCAAAACCTGAGAAACAAGCAAGCACTTGAAATTAAACTTCTGAACAGACAGTGCTCAAAAGCTGCATCAGGAGTATGGAGACACCCAGTAACCACTATTAGCATTGCTGCTTTTACTAGGCATTACAGACTGCAATGTAACTATTTTTAGAAGTAGTTGCAGTTCCCATTAATCTCACCAGAATCCAGAGGTGATCATTACATGCCTAGTTGGAGAATCAATGACCTACTTAAGTTAAAATATTTGAAACAAATCCAAGGAAGTCAGTCACACTAGTACTGACACGTATCTTAACTTCAAGCATTTCTAACAGCAAGAAAACCACAACTTTTTCATCCTCTTACCTTTGCTAATCAAGAACTGAACAGTGCAAACATGACCTGCCCTTGCAGCTTTCATGAGAGGAGTTCTTCCACCTTCTGATTCATGCTCCTAGACAGCAGATACAGACCGGCTTAAAATTCAAAAGTAGTACATGTGAAAGGATGCAATTCAGCCTTTCGGCTTTTGAATGGAAAGACACCATACATGGAAGATCCCTTTTTAATGTTTCATAATCTATGGACATCAACATTTCAATAACGTTTCAAAGGAGCATATCTTACAGACAGATGAGCGTACGCACCTACCTTTGTACAGATCTGAGACTCCCAGACAAGAAGCATTTAAGCACATGGTGGCAATTTTAGTTAAACAAAACATGTTCTACCATGCTTAACTTCATTTTTTGATAACATATTGGCGTAAAAGCCTACTGAAATGTAAAAATCTATTTACCTCCACCATCTTAATTCCATTAGGGCACACCAAATAGATCACAGCAGAGTGGAACTATCAACCGTTTGCTGCTTAAGGGACAGAACAAACTTGTAGGTACAAGTATTAAGCCATAATCAGCTCAATAATTCATAGCTGAGTACCTTTCAGGCCTGCATATGACAAAAGAAAAAAATCCTCTGATTTTCTGTACAAGCAGCCTTGAATGGCTTGGAAATGCTTTAGACAGCAGCCACCAAAGTCCTGCCTCTGACCTAAGGACTTTCACAGGTCATTAAAACAGTCTAAAATCCATTAGAAAAGCATCACCAATTCTCACTGAGTTAAAAGAAAAAGGATAAAAGATAATTTGAATACAACTATAACAGTTAACAGCCAACACAGTAAGTTTTCAACAGCAAACATGGGACCAAAACACAAATCAGAAAATAAAATGCAAGTATAATTTTATTTCCTAACCTTTAAGAAGGTAATGGCTTACCAGATCTGCGCCTGCCTGAAGTAAGACATCTGCTACATCAGTATGGCCATTTTCACAGGCATATGTCAGCGCTGTGTCACCCGTTGCTGTTGTTGCATGCACATTAGCCCCTGAAGCAGCAGTAATGAGCGTGTAAGGTTTATGGAGTTCATTACAGAAAATATGCAAGTCTCTTCATAATCTTTACCAGATCAGATAATTTCCCCCTTCCAATCCAACATCTATGAAACTGGTAACCTAACCATATTCTAAAAAAGTAAAACACACACCAAAACATCCCCTAGAACTTCAGTTCCAAGTGAGTTTATATCAACTCAATCCTCAAAAGCTAAATTAGGGTCCAACTAGTAAATTATTTAAGGTTCCACAAGCTTTTGCAGTCAACTTCAAGCAGCTGCTAATGAAAAAAACAATGAATATTGAAAAAGTTTGGGTTTTTTTTTCTTCAGGTTACATTAAGTCTTTACAAAACAGTTAATAAAATTACTCCATACCTGCAGCTAATAAGTATTTAACCAGCTCCAAATGACCCTCTTGAGCAGCCTCCATCAAAGGTGTGGAACAACCAAGTTCTATGTCCGCTCCTGCTTTAATAAGAAAATCGGCAACCTCCAAAAACCCTCCACAGCACGCCAGAGTTAATGCAGTTTCTTGCGTCTCCTCTGTTTGAGCGTTGATGTTCGCTCCTTCAAAAAAAAAACCCACAAAGCACCAAAATCACACATACATCAGAAAACACTAGTTACTGAAACCAGTATCAGCAGACAAAGCCATTTCTTGATGCACAAGGTACCTGCTTATTACTTATATCACTTCTACACTGCAGAAGTTTCCTTCTAAAATCATAGTATATCAAACTAAAATATTTCCACTCTCTTTAATTACTTTGGAAAACCCTCCGAAGTCCTCAAAGCACTTCTCTAAAGCTTTTCCGCAACACCACAATCTCAGGATATGACAAGGCCAACGTGCATAGTGCAAATTGCCCACATTAACTGTTCAGTATTAAATGTCTGTCTGAAAAATGCAAACCTGTTGAGAAGAACAATTCAGAATGACCACTTGCTAAATAAAAGAGTAGAGCAAAAGATATTTTGCTAAAAAACAAACCAACCCCCCCAAAACCAAACACAAAATCAAACAACTGATCCAAAAAAAAAAACGGGGGGGAATTTACAAGTTGCTCGAGAAGTAAACAAAAGTTATCGTAACTCAACTACTCCCCCCCCAACATATGCAGATGCATCTTGAATAATAGTCCACAGAAAGCACCCCAGTTCTTACCTTGGCCAAGTAACAATGCCACCATCTCTTCATGGCCTTCTCTAGCTGCTTCCATTAGTGGTGTGTATCCTTCATCATTTACCTCTTCCAAGTTAGCTCCACGCTCAATTAACAAAGCTGCCAGTTCGACATGCCCACCGCAGGCTGCCAAAGTCAATGGAGACTCAAAAGAGTCTGCGGGCATGTTCACCTGAGCCCCGCTGTCAAGAAGTAATCTTGCCACTTCTACATGGCCATCCTAGGAAAAAAAAAAAAAAAAAAAAAACAACACACCCACACAAGATCAAAAGGCAGTCAACATACAAAGATTGCTGATCTTCTCCAAACCTTTAAGTAGTCACTGACTCAAATTCCATCAGAAGTCACAGGAAGCAACAAGTAAGGCAGTGCAGAAATACAATTAAACTTGCTTAATAGTTTTTCTAAGTGTGTGGATAAAGGCTAAAAATCTACCACTGAACAGGCATCTAAGGAAACTTCAAGTGTTTTATTGAGTATGCTCAGTTTAAAACTAAAATATAGTGAACCACATATACCAAGGACAGGAAAGTTTGATTAAAAAAAAGCTGGTCAACTTCTTCATACCAGACTCAAGTTCAAGTGTTTGGGATCAGCTTAGTTAGGGAAAACCAGAAAAAACCTAAAAGCTGAGAAAGAGCTTGACCCTACTCTAGAAACTTGCCTCTTCCACAAGAACAGAACCAAAAACCTGTCCTCGCTTTTGTTCAAGGCTGACAGGCAAGACACAGAATCAGACTGCCAAATTAACTAAGCAACACAAAAAATTCTAAAAAATAAGCTACCACTCAAATGCATTTCTTTTTACATTCTTCCAAGAAATTTTCTAACACCACCACAAACACTCTAAAAAACAAAGCAGTGTTAAAAGAATTCCAGTTAAAAAAGAAAAAAAAAAAAATATCTTTTCTCTAGGACGTAAGAACAGGTTTTGATGTCCTTTCCAAAGACTACAAAACTTTTACATTAAGTTACTCAATGCCAAGCCTCCCCCCTTTGTCAAAAAGAGGGAATTTTTTTTTGTTTTACATTCCACATGCAGTTGCATTATTTGTTACATGCATTATATTTTAGTTATAAAACAATGCATGTCACCAATAGAGTTCATCCTCACATCCATGCAGACTGTTAGTGTCTCAGGGTATGTTCATTACAGAATCCCAGCTTTTGAGGAAGGAAACGGAAGAGAGGACAGGGTCTAGAAGTTTAACAATTTTGCTTCCCTCCTTTCTTAAAAAAGAAGCCCTGCACGATCTCTTGTCTCTCAGCTCCTGCAGAACTATTTCACTTATTGCTCAATTATAACAGCACGGTTGGACTTACTTTCTTCCTCCAAAGGGAAAAGTCAAAGCAAGACCATTTGTCAGGGGCACCTCATACATCACAGGAGCCACCTGAACTACAGCCTTCCCTTGGCAGGATCCTGGCAGGATTTTCCAGGCACCATCATCATGCTGTCAAACTCATTTTACCACAACGTAGCTCCTGAATTTGGTTTCTTCCTTTAGAAACGATAAGGATATTTGAGCACATGATCTTTGTCCTGTTTTTAGTATGTCATAAATTCAGGAACTATTTGAAGTGCCTTTTCAGCTATATATGTTTACACTGGAGGCCTGACAGTGACATATCCGACTGCCATTCGCTTCTGCTTTTGTTTAAACAGAGGCAGAGACCAGCTTCGCCACTGTGGTCGCAACAACAGTGCACTCTCCAACCTGGCTTTCTCCACAAGGAAATTGCCATCATTCACATAATGGGAAAAGGCCTGACACACAAAACATGGAAAGACTGCATAGAAAAAGCAGCGCCTTACCAGGAACACAAGGCTATCCTGAGGTTGCCACTGAACAAGGTAAGTACTCCCTGACCTCAGATTAACTAGTAAGACGCTGCAAATTGTAGCCGTTGCCACCCTCACCAAGCTAGAAACTACAACCCCAAAAAGCTCCTTTCCAGGCAAAATACAAAACTGCATCTGACATTTTTAGGCTTCATTTTCTTAAGTGTTTTATACCTTCTTCTGACATCCAGGGAGCAAAACATAATTTTCTCTCCAAAAAATATCTAGGACATATTAACTAGGACATATGCACCTTTTACATGAAATGACATTACTATTTTAGAGAAAAACTCTAAGACTCCAGAAAGAATCTTTCCTCAGGGAAATGCAGAGACGGTGCCTCAACCATCAGCCCCTGGCAGGATAGCTCACTAATCATCTCTAACTGATTCACAAGTATGGCAAACAGATGTATAAAAGGTACACTTCAAAGCTTGTTCCAGGGGCCAAGCGTCCTTGAGAATAACTGCTGCTTTGTAACCACACAAGGAATTTCCACCTGTGCTTCAACAAACCTTGCAATGGGGTGGTTCAGCTCTTCTATGAGAGCTCAAAAAAGCCTGGTAAGTGCTATCATAACTGCTGTTTGATCACAGAAAGTCATCTGACCAATCTGCACAAGCGCACCAGGTATATTTTAAAGGGCAATTAGTATTCAGCCCTTGCTGCAGAAGATCAGGTTACTTCAGTAAGAGGAAGCACAAACTAGACAAACCTGCTTTTTGCTCCCACAAGGCTAGTCACATTGCTCGACAACTCATTTGCATTAAACCAGTAATACTGCCGCCCATGAAAAATGCTTTTGGTCAGAAGCCTTCCTGAATACCTTGCAGGACGGGGTTTAAACAGCCACCCCTAAACAATTCTGTAACATCTACTCAAGTTCAATGCTATCCTAGAGAAGGTAGTTTTCTTGTTACTGAAAAGCAGTAACTTTCTGCAGAAAACACATGCCGAGGTGAAAAGCCTCTGCACTGTTTTATTTCAGACTGCAACAGCAAGCTGCTCCCTCTCTCAGGCAGAGCTGAAGGTATTTGGACTCAACTATCTGTCAATTCTGAGCAGCAGTGTGGAAATGCCTACTTATGAACAGTTTCCTGCAGAAATAAGGGACTTCCCCCCCACACACCTATTGCTCAGTACATCTTAATAAGAAAGGGGTCTTCTGGAGTCTGATAAGACTTCTGTTAGTCTGTTGTTGGAGGGAAAAGGGCAAAAGTGGCAAGGAAAAGAAGGCTTGCTCCACAGCTTCATGAAATAGCAGCTTTCTTTGGAAACCTCTGATCTGTCAAGAAGCTGTACCTATGAAGCAGTTACTGCAACATCAAACAAGTTAATTGTATCATCACCTTCCAGGGAACTCCTGCAAGGACAGCACCCATGATATTTACATGGCTAATCTATTAAGATTTCAGAGTAGGATAAACAATAGCTGAAGTCCTGTTTATCTACCTGCCTTTGTTTCTAACAACTTCTTGAGAAGCATAATGGTTTCTGTTAATGATTCCCCTATCTGAAGCCTTTGACTTCTTTCAGACATAACCAGCTGATTTTCGAACTATTACAGTTAGTTCAGGAAAGGGAAGACTAAGTAAGGATTTTCAGCACTCCTCTTTGACCACAGATTCACCACAAGACACTACACAAGGCTAATGACAGGAAAAACGCAACCCATGAGAAATCTAGTTAGAGGGGAGGGTAAAAAGGAAACTTAAAAGACAAGTTTTCAGTTTTACATTTAAGTTGCACATTCAGATGAAGGACTTGGAGTATGTTGGCATAAGTCATAAACAAACTACAGACCTACCTAAACATGCTGCAGCTATGCATCCTAAATAGTAGGGGAAGCCTCTGCAGTAAGCACTGCACAACAGCCTACCGCAACTCAGAGCCACAAAGAAAATAGCGGGATGGGATATGCCTATGCCTATTTCTGCTCCATTTTGTTTTCTGTTCTCCAGTAGGAAAAGTTTCAAAACATCCTTGGTCCTACAAGGACGAATAGACACCTGCTGGATTTCTCATCCTGCTAGCTTACTCCTCCCAACCTTCCGCATGGTGCAGCATTAATAAACAGGGCCAGTGTGTTCTGAGAGGTGGTACCAAAGTTGAAAAAAAAAAAAAATTCCTGAAGGAGACAAAGAATAAAATGCACGCATTTACGCCATCATCAAAAGAAATCTCCAAAGGAAAAGGCCAAAGCAATTGAATCCTCCTCTTACCTCAGACAATATGTAAGTAACAGATTTCAAATAGGGTAAGCGCATTCAAAACGATGCAGATATAGGAGACTTAGATTGCTGTTCAAGTCCACCAGCACTTCAAACAGAAAAAAAAAAAAAAAAAAAAAAATCTATCTAAAGGCACCAATTTAGCAAGATTTTTTCACCACAAAAGCCTGGAAGACTCTTAAGTCAGGCATCAATTATACCATTCCAGTATTAAAACGTACCCAAACGTAACCTTTTTGAAGGAAAGCTTCAGAAACATTTATGTTCTATGGCAAAAAAAAAAAAGTATTGTTACAAAAATAAGAGTGGTTCTCAGAATCTTACTGAATTTTATAAAAAGGCAATCTATTTTACACCGTCATTTTACAATTGCCTCAGTTGGACAAAGCAGCAACTTGAAAGTACTCTTATTAGTTAGAAGTTAACAATTTCCTTTCCCATTTCCTAACTGCTTCCCAAACAACTACTGATCCTGGGCTTTCGAGGAACAAGTGGCTATACGAACCACACTGAAACAAGTTGCACATCTAAACACAACCACCTACACTGAAAGAACCTGTCTTACAAGCTCTTTAAATGTGACACTACTATGTTCAATACCTCCAATAGCCAGGTTATGACCATATTCACCCTCTACATTTAGCAGACATTAGAACTGTTTAAAGCATTTCAACAGCCACAGAGAATATTCTGCTTCAAGTTCTTTAATTTAAAGATCCTGTATAAAGGATTTTCCCATCGTAAACTGAAAGTGCTCACCCAGAAGCTTGGAGAATTAAAAGAAAAACAACAAACAAAAAACAAGTTCTGAATAAACAACTTGCTATTATTTACTTCTGACTATCTCCTAAAGTCATTAACATCTCTGAACTGAGGTCACAAAAGTATCTGTTTCAAACCAGGCCTCCATAATTATCAGGAGGGCAAAGAGCAAGTCACATAACAAAAGGAAAGACATAGCCTCATAGTCCCTGCTTTGGGACAATGAGCACAGCCTTACTGACTTCTGCCACTTAGAAATAAAAAAATAAAAGCGCAGCTGGACATACAGAAACTCAGTTATTGAAAGGACAGGTTATAGACCTCTCCTGCTAATGCAAGCTTTAGCTGATGTCTCTTAAGAATTCAACTACTTTGGTAACAACGAGAGGAACAAGTTTAATTTTGCTGTATTGGGAAGAGTCGTTTTTTTCAACCAGGTAATTCCCCCCCCCGCCATCCCTCACCCCATATCTTCTGCCAGAGGGCCATCAAGTACAGAGAGGAACCGAAACATCACAGTTAGGTTCTGCACCAAAAACAGGCCAAAAGGAATTGCTTTTTTCATCTTCAGGAAGCAAAGAAAGAGTACATATGCCTCACTGCTAAAACCATGCATCTCTTACCATGCAAGCCTCCATGAGAGCAGTATGCATTTCATCTGTCTTGTGTTCCTGGTCTGCACCAGCTTCCAGCAGAAATCTCACCATTTCCAGGTGGCCTGTATGGATAAAATATTTAACAGGTAGAAACTACTTTACCAAGTGTATTCCACAAGTTAGAAAAGGTCTGATGTACATAATTAAAGTAGCAGAAAGCCATTTTACAACATTAAAAAAAAATCCCATGAAACTCTCTTGAAAGGCACATTCATATCTGTGTATTCAACACACACAGAAGCTTAACAGCATGTTTATTATAAATACAATCCAATTAACTTACTTTCTAAAATCATGTCTGCACTACATGCATTCCTTGAGGTGATAATAGTGCTGAGTAGTGCACACTCCAGAAGCTTTACCAGGATGATTTATTATGCCCAAGGATATTTGGAATTTTTTTCATGTACATGTTGGCTTCTTGTTGATGTTAGAAGGGGAAGATTTTTTTCTCCCCCTTATTGCTTGACATTAAGGATTTAGGGTTATTGTTTCTATAAATGACATTGTAAACAGTCCCTCAGCTCACACCAACCCTCAGACCATAAAACACGTGAAGCGGATGGACATTCACACTTCCAAGTATACTCTCAAGATTCAACTGTCTACAAGAACCCTCCCAAGATAAGGACACCTATCAGCTTTTTGAAAGTATGTGCTCTCAACCACTCCATTAGTTCATGACTACAGTTCACCAAGTCCCATATGTGTACCAAGTCAGTCAACGTCACTACACAGTCTATCACCAACATAATATGCAAGCATATAAAACCAAGTCAAAGAAAAGAATTGCTGTTTCACAACTCAACAGGACCACAGCTAAACCTTAACACCAGAAATACACTTAGCAACACCATGAATAGCAGAGATACTGCCCAATATGAGGCCACGTTGCCTTTTCACCTTCCCCCCTATATTTGGGAGAAGTAATGACATTTGGTCCCAAATATTGCATCTCATTCTACTACAGGAAGCAAGCAGCTTAAGAAAGTTAGGAGCATATTTCCATGACCTAAACATGAGATTTGGAGCAACACAGAAATGCACAAGGAACAGACAAAACATAGATGGATAAGAGGAAAAACAAAAGTCTAAGTATCTTCACTTCTGTTCTGCCCCATATATCACAGTGAACAACTGACTAGACATTTCATTTTTCATCTCTGCTTTCCAACCTCAGTTCAGGATTCAAAGCCCAAGCACATTTCTTCAGGAAGGGAATGTTTTGTGGTCCCACTTTCCTCATTCAAACACAGATTTTGCGCCAATAGCCATCACAAAAGGAAAGTACCATGGCTTATGAGGGGGTTCAGAAGCAACGAACCAAGAATTTATAAAGGCAAGTAAACAAACTTATATGAAAGACTACACCATCTTCTACTGAGGGGCCACAGGAAGCACCTCTGTTACCGACTTCCATTACTCTGTGATGCCAAGAGCCATTATAATAGCTCTAATAAAACATGTTCTAAGTGACTATAACAGTACGTGCTCAGCTGTTTGAATGGATCTGTCCTATTAAACATCTTCATCACTTGCTTGGGTGATGCTAGATAGCTCTAACAGAGGCAAGAAAGGCCTAAGCACTGCCACCTAAAAGGCAAAGCCCTAGATTTTGCATATTTTCCAAGTGCCAAGTCCTTTAAACTTAAGTAATTTCTGAACCTATGCAGATGCATCTTGTAAAATATGTAAATCTTGTAAATACATTACAGAAAATTTACCATACTTACTCTATGATGAAGTATGCTATTTCCTCACCTTAAAACTCATTTAACAGAGAAAAGAAAAATCCGCTGAAGCATCCTAAAGACTCAGATGTTTCATATACTTTCATATACTTCATATACTTACACTTTCCACACTGATGATCATTTTGCGTATGGCACATATGTGCTATGTGCTATCACAGCCGAGACAAGAGCAAAGTGCCTATTTCTAGCCTTTAAGTTCATTTTGTCCTAGACAGCAAGGCTGAATAAATACATGTTTGAAAAGAGTTCTCACACCCATCACGCTTTTCCAATGCTTGTTACACCTTTGTAATGAGTTTCATATTTGGCACTATACCTTTGTAGCAAGCCAGCGTAAGTGCACTCTCCTTAAATTCATTGGAATGCGTATTTATGCCTGCTCCATTTTCTAATAGCACTCTGGCCACTTCCACATGGCCAGCACTACCTGCTTCCATCAGAGGAGTGTGACCATTTTCATTATGGTCCTCAATACTAGCGCCCGATTCCAGCAGTACTTTCACAACATCTACATAGCCTCCAGCACAGGCATATGTAAGGGCTGTATTGCCTAAAACGAGAGAGAAAAAGGTTTGAAAACATAACTTAGAATTTGATAGCATTTCTCCATCCGGAACTTCAGCTTATGCTCCATTTCATCACTTTTATCTAGCTACCTTACAAAATGGGTTTTTTTCAGGCTACAGACCAAGAACTACAGGGAGAGTCAAAAAATGCAAGTGACCACACGAAGTAGCTCAGTGCTGACAGACTAAAGGTTTCTATGTGCCTGATGACTGTACTGATGCATTTCTCTTCCAGGAGTGTCTCTCCTGGCTACTCCCAGCTTCTGTCACAAAAAGCCATCCCTTCTTCTCTTCATCAGGAGGGACATACTATGCTGTAAAAGGAAAGCTCAAAACAAGGAGCAGAATGAACTGCTGGTTCTAAATCAAGTTTTAAATATCTCTAAAGGACTAGTTCAAAAATGCCCACAGTCCTTCCAAGGAGACGAGAATATCCTCCACGGAAAAACTATGAAAATATATCTCAACAGAACAGTCAAATAATCTGCCTTTCTTAAAGATATCTTGAAAAAGAGTTAAAGGTCAAAGCAGTATTACTACTCAGAACTATCTCACTGAAAAAAACCTACCAAAGTGCCACAGGTGGGGGATATGGGGAGGGGGTGTAGCTTCTCATGTTTCCTATTTTCCCTTTCTTTGACCTAACAACAAATAATTCTGTGTGTACAGGGAAACTTCTCAAACTATGTCTAAAATACTATGTGGCAACAAATCCTATGTACACAGATACCTTTCAGTTACAAATTGACCTTATTCACCTCTTTATGTCCACAACCAACTAGTATTCCTCCCCAGATTCCAGCTTCCTGCATACTGCAAATCTCAGCTTTTCCCTTGTTTTTTAACCAGCTCTAACACACTTATTTACCTGTTGATGACTGCGCATTCACATCAGCACCATGAGCTAGCAGCAACTTGACAATTTTGACATGTCCACCATTAGCAGCAGCCATTAAAGGTGTTATGTCGCCTTTGATACCGCGGTCCTCTACATTAGCATGCATTGCCAGAAGAACCTGCGAATAGAAGGGTGAGCAACGTCGGCAAGTGACAAACCAGTGTGTCAAGGTGGTTGAAATGCTGCCCAAAGCCCCAGCCTTCACTAACACGCAGTTTTGTGTTAGAAACACTTTGAGGAATTAAGGACAAAGATTGCATTAGCAACATTCAGCTTACATCTATGTCTTCATTTGCCAGTTAACTGACATTTTCTGCTACCTTAACACCATCTCCTAGGTGTGTAAGACTGGAATAGATTAATTCAACACTTGTTTTTGTATAATACACACGTATTAAAACCATCTAGGAAACCAACCTGCGCAAGCTCATAATATCCCGCTGAGCAAGCTAAACAAAGGAGGCTTTCCCCTTCTTCTGTGTGCTCGTTCACACTTCGTCCTTCAATTAGCAACTTCCGCACAGCATTTACATCTCCTTCTGAACAAGCCTCTGCCAAGCTGCGGCTAATAAGACAGAAAGCATTTAAAAGTGAAAATGGACTATGCTTGAAATGTGTGCTCTACGTGCAGAGTGAAAATCTAACATGCCATGAGGATGTAATCAACAAAAAAGAACACACTACCTAAAAAGCTGCCAACTGCTAATTAAAGAGGTGCCATGTTTGCACTTGAGGATTTCCACTTAGCTTTTCTGAAAATTGAGTAATGTGCATACTCAACCACCCTGATTACTAATTTTTAACACAAGTTTACAGGAAAAACATCTGCAGGATAACCATTTGCTTTAGCAAATTCTGCAACATGGTGAGAAAAGACACAACCCTGGGGTTGATTTACCAGTTCAACATAACCTCATGCTACATGTGTAATGTCATAAGAGAAGTACAAAACCCTTTTTAGTAATTATTTAAGAATCTGAGAAGTAATAACTTCCCCTTTTGAAAGGCTAATCATACAGCACTGCAAACAATTCACTGCTGGTTTATACTACTAATTTCTACCTAACATACAGTCTTAGTCTATTCCTGCTTTGCAGCTCCAGTTTGAAAACACAGGTTTTGTCCCACTCATTTTCTCAAGTAAACTGCAAATAAAAGGAGATGCAATTAGATCACAGGTAAGTACAACACTACAAGTACTCTGTTCCAAATCTTGCAGTCACATTTTCTTTTGACCCAGGACTGGAGGACAGGGAAATCAGGTGTGCACCTTAACAAAACAGTGTTGTTCAACACTAACTGTTAATTAAACTAAACCAAATCAACTGCATCACTCTTTTCCTACAACAAAATAAATCTCTTCCTACATCTCCTGTGCTGGAAGGCCCAGATTTTTTTAAACACAATCCGACATTTCAGTTGCAGCCCTAAGTCAACCTAGCAGAAAAGGGTAATTTTCTCCTGTTTAAGACTTAAGTCAGAGTACTTGTGGTTCTCACGCCACTTCCTGAGCTCTTCACTTTTATGATTCCAATTCTGCTTCAGTCAAAAAAGGGTCTAGTGGAAGCCTATTTTCAATTGTTCTGATACTATCTTCTGTCTACGTCGCCTTCGTTCCAAAACGGTTATTGCTTTGCGAGAACTAAAATTCAAGTCTGACATATTTCTCTATTCTGCTCCAAATAGCTGGATCAATAATAATAAATCCAACACTATTGGCCTCATCCCATCCACTGCCTTTCATCTCTTCTCTATTTAGGTAGTCCCATCAACAAAGAACTTGCTCAAAAATAATGGAAAAATAAGGTAGTTGACAGAAGACTTTTGCAAATTGTATTACTCAGTGTGAACATGACCGATTCTTACAATACTGAAGATTTAACAATGGGTATTTCTGCAGCAAGGACTAGCTTATTATACCTGTGTGTCATACCTACTGTTTCACTTGTGCCACCAGACACCATCTTAATATATGGAGAAACAGTTCACAAATATGTCTGTTCATTATTTCCCACATTTATTTTTAATTCCCACATCTTCTGCCCATTAACAACTCTGGCAACAGCTAGCATTCACAGGAAAGGAGGTAGTTGGGGGCAGGGAGGGACATACAACACAAGCAGACATTACCCCAGACTATTCTGCTCTTCTTCATGAGTCCTCATCAACACACCAAGAAGTGTTTCTTTCAAGTTACTCAATAAACAAGGAATAAACTGCAAACTAGTACAGCAGCACTTAGTTGTCCCTACTAACACTTTTTCTGTTACATCGAACCTTAATGACAGCCTAGCAAGGAACCTTCTTTTTTGGTCACACATAAACATACCAGTAAGACAAAAAAAATCCACAAATAAAGCCAGAAAGTCCAGTTAAAGTGAGCAACTCTCTGGACAAGGCTCCGTTCAAGGTCCCATCTCAAAGCAAAAAAGCTGCTGACCGCCACTAAGGCTAAAGTCCCTCAAGACTGTTTTCCTCCCTCAGTTAAAAAGGCACTCTTTAGTTCCCCAAAACTTTTTGTTTGTTTGTTTCTGTCCCAAACCTAGTTTCATGCTATCACTGAATAACCCATTTTAGGCTTTGCTATATTTTGGTATAGTTCTAAGGCCCAGACTATTTAAGAGCTTAGAAATTTTGTTTCTATAGTTTGCCAAGTTAAATTACTCAAAGCACCATTTTTGAATTCTAAGCAATATTAATTACTTCACTTCCTGACCAGACCTGACAGTTCAGGAATATTTAACAGGAGAATCACAGGTGATAACTTGGTGCTAATTCCACTTGAATAAGAGTTTCACCATCCTGTAATCAAAAGTGATACCACAAGAAAAACTGCTCCAAAAAGTAGCAAACAACTGGAAAAAAATCAGTATAAATTTCGGCTTACTTGTCCGTCTGCCCTGCATTTGCTGTGCTTTCTGCTCTCATCCGGGTAAGTGCAGCGGCAGCTTCATCCAACGCGCAACTGACCGATGAAGTCAGTCTGCGAAGCACCTCAGGATCTGCGAATGCTTTACCATCAGCTGTAGACAGCTTACCTATTCCTTTCATTCAAATTTACAACGAATTGGTACGCATGCCAGAAAAACGAGAAAACAGAGAAGTTTAAATTGAGCCAATGAGATCTGTTGCTAGAGACATTCCAAGCATAATGAACTATAGCTTCCAAAATGAAGGGATTAACTCTTTACAACACTAACTTGAACGCTGTACTCAGATGTGACGTGCACGAATGAAGTCCTCCAATCAGAAGGCACTATTTTTCAACTACTGACAGCTACTTCATAGATGCAATTAGTAAAGCTTTTTATACAGTAGTTGTTATAAAGCAAAACCTTATTGAGCAACTGAGTTTTTGATATAAGGCTGCAAGCCAAGGCCATGTGTCAATTTTTACTTGGGCTTTTAGAAAACCAACATTAAAGGAATCTGATTATAAGCACGGCTTTCACATGAAACTCTTGATTTCTCAAAATTCAAAATGCTTTAAATTAAGTTCTGTCTCTTCAATGACTTGCACAACCTTGCCAAGTTCACACTGCCTTACATTCTGTATTTATATCATGCTCATATGGATTAGACTTATGCAAGCAGTTCCAGTATGGTCTCATGTGTAAAAGCTTCAGGGTTAAACCTGTATGGGACACGAGTACTTACCTGCAGCTTCAAGTAAAGCTTCTAATCTTGCCTGGGTTTCTGGATCTACTGTTCTCAGGTCAGCACCATCAGCAGTACTTGACAAAAGCAATTTAGAAGCAGTTTCCAGCATAGGGTTTTCAAGATCATCCTGATCCAAGATAAACGACTCCACCTGAAAAATAACAAATCTGGTTAAAGACTGATGTAACTTACTGAAACATACTTAAAACAAAAAAACCACCATGTTTGCATTTATGACTTAAACATTTGCTTAAAGTACTTTGTTAGCCAAGCCATCCACAGTTGACACAAAAGGGTATTATTTCATCAATGAAAGCAATGAGGTTTTCCAAAATCACATACAAATAATGTAACTTTTATCTTGTCCATTTGCTGTGTGAGTAGAAGCCACATGATATACTAGAAAAGTTCAAGATTGACTTCACATCTCCACGCTGCACTCTACAGTTTTCAAGTCCAACTTAACACAGGGAAGGAAAAGTAAAAGAACAGGTATCACTCCAAAAGGCCTAAAGGCAGTAGCTGCCATGAGTTTCTATGCAAACTGTTGGGTTTAGGTTTTTTCCCCTTTCCAAACCACAAAAGATGTATATAACAAAGAAATAATTGTTCCATTTCACACAACCCAGTCATCTTTCAAAGAACTAACCTACCCTCAAATGGCATTCATCTCTACTAGCAAAATCCATAATAACAGAACAACTAAGTCATCACTATTTTAGTGTCAACTGTTTTCTTCTGACTTAACAGAGTGGATTTTTCTGTATCTCACTTCTTTCAGGTCTGATGTCTCCTAACCCAACATTTAAAAAAACAAAACAAATGTGTGTGTGTGCATATATATATATATATATATACACACACACGTATATACACATATATATATACACACACACACACATAAAAATAAATAAAATATCAAGGACCAGCAACATGCTCCAGATAGATTTCCAGATAGATTCTGTGGAACCCTTGTATGTTGCATTTGAATTGATTATTTCTCAAGAAAACCTTTACTTAAAACACTAGCTATAGAATATGCAACCCATTATACCTGCCTTTTTCAGAAAACAGATCCCGAGTGGTCTAAGTTGTTCTAAAGTTCCTATTGCCCTGTACTCTCAATTTGGTTTTGGTTGTGAAACACAGAAATCAAGGAATAAGCAGTGTATGAGAGAGAAAAGCCCCTGGTATGCATTTGTGGTTTATTGTTTGTTAAAGGAGGACTGGGTCAAGTGGTTTAGAGAAGACACTCCTTTCAGAGTTCCATAAACATCGCTAAGTTGGAGAAATATCCACCAAACCATTTATTAGATTAGAATGACCAAGTTTAAATGCCTCCCATAAAGCTCAACAGCCTCAAAAGTCCACTTCTTCAAAAATCAAAGACGACAAAATAAAAAACAATACGAAATCCAAAATGGAAATACCAACCTAAAAGCAAGTCTGCCAGACAAACCAACCACACGTCAGCCACCCCTACAACGTGATTAAGAACTTCAAACATCTTTGGATAAAAGCAGCTACTGTCTGTAATATGGCAGTAATCTATTGCTACATAGAATACAGTTTATCAAGACAGAAATACAGCTTATTTTATTCTTAAGATTTGTGTGTGTCTCCAAAGTTTAAAAGCAGCCTCATGAGTATCACAAGATAAATGCCCTAAGAATCTAAGTGGGCAAAGAAAGCCAAAGAGTGACCATGACAAATTCATCTCGGGAGTCCTGAAAGGTCTCCTCCCTCCGTTCTCCCGTCTATTCTCATCAAAAAGTGAAAAGCTCACACAACAACTTTCCCTTTGTGGTCTGCCTCCAGCTCAATACTTACTAGGAAATGGTACTAACACACAGCTTGAACCTAAACACCTTGGGTTTTTTAGAAAGGTAGAGCAAGAACTGCTTTAGAAATTACTTCAATACATCACTTGAACAAAACCATCAAGAAAAAAAAAAATCTGCCAGACGGTTCTTGGCAATACACAGGTATACATCTCAAAAGCACCTTTGAAGCCTCCTTCCCCCCGTCTGAAGCTTCTTTGCTGTCCTTCTTCAAACCTGGGAACACAGCAATCTCAAGGGAATGACTTGGGTGAGAGTGCTGATCTGCTTGAGTGCAGAAAGGCTCTACAGAGGGGTCTGGACAGGCTGGGTCAATGGGCCGAGGCCAACTGTTTGAGGTTCAAGAAGGCCAAGTGCCAGACCCTGCACTTAGGTCACACCAACGCCATAGAATGCTACAGGCTTGGGGAGGAGTGGCTGAAAAGCTGCCCAGCAGAAAAGGACCTGGGGGTGTTGGTCAACAGCTGGCTGAATGTGAGCCAGCAGTGGGCCAAGGTGGCCCAGAAGGCCAACAGCATCCTGGCTTCCATCAGAAATAGTGTGGCCAGCAGGAGTACGGAAGGGATCGTCACCCTGTACTCGGCACTGGTGAGGCCACACCTCAAGTGCTGTGTTCAGTTTTGGGCCCCTCACGACAGGAAGGACATTGAGGTACTGGAGTGTGTCCAGAGAAAGCTGGTGAATGGTCTAGAGCACAACTTATGAGGAGTGGCTGAGGGCTCTACAACTACCTGAAAAAATGATGCCGCAAGGTGGAGGTTGGCATCTTCTCCCAAGTAACAAGCGATGGGACAAGAGAAAACAGCCTCAAGTTGTGCCAGGGGAGGTTTCATTTGGATATTAGGAAACATTTCTTCACCAAAAGGGTTGTCACTGACACTGGAACAGGCTGCCTGGGGAAGTGGTGGAGTCACCATCCCTGGAGGTATTTAAAAGATGTAGATGGGGATAGGGCGCTTAGGGACAGGGTTCAGTGGTGGGCCTGGCAGTGACAGGTTAATGGTTGGACTTGATCTTAAAGGTCTTTTCCAACCTAAATGATTCTATGATTCCAAATTCCGATGAAAGTGGCTCTCCTATCAATGCTGATGACAACAGGACAGCCCTGTACTATTGAATGTCGCTCCTCAGCACTACTTTTACCAAGTGATATTCACACAGGCTGCAGTTTTCCAGTTTGGCAAACTGGTGAAGGCAACTTCTAGTTTCCTCCCCCAGACCTAAGGAACAGTTCACTCCTGACTTGCCAGAGTTGTTCTACTACATTGGTTTTTGGTTGGTTTTCGTTCATCCAAGGACTTGCCATTTATCTTCCTCAGGAGGACTACACCTGCTGCAGCAAGCAGTAAGAAAAAGGAACTACCCCGCTGTTCAGGAGCCAAGCGACAGATTTCATCACGGGAAATGCAAGCTACTGAGCACTTGGAAGGATTCTTGGCTCATCCAACTTGTACAAAATCCCTACTACTTAGACTAACTGAAAAATATCATCTGAGTGAGATATTTAACAGCTGGTCACAGTTCTTCCTAACACTGAAATATTTGCTAAGAAAAAAGTCAAAATAGGAAAATGTCTCTCCCCCACTCACATCATCTCCCCTCAAATTAGGTCTTTTATGCAGTTTAGGTTTCCAATGGAAAAAAATCTTCCTATTTTCCTTCCAGTTAAGAGTATGAGCACAGTGTGATTGAAAAAACAACTATGGGCAAGGAAAACAGAGAATCTGCAATCCACCTATGAACAATACAGAATCAAGACAACCACAAATTATCAGGAGAATACATCTCCTGTAATAAAGTTTTGGAAATGTTTATATTATGTGCTGTCATTTAAACCATTTCAGAACAACATCAGGAAGTTAACTTACTAAATAACACATTTAAACTATTTTATGACCTGAAATATATCTGTATTCCTTTTCTACGGTAGAAGAGATCCATCTCCAACCTGTGGCTTGCAGAAGCTTTCATCAAGCCTGCAGTTACGCTCACTCATATTCCCTTAATTGCTTTTTAGCTTAAGCATTTCATCAGACCTACAGTCTCTTCTCCTGCCAGTTCAACATGACACACAATACCATACAGGGTGATAGCATGACAGCATCTAACAGTGGTGATCCAGTGCCTAACAGTGGTGATAAAACTGTATTTTGGTGGAAGTGAAAATTCTGTTTCTTTTATCAGAAAATACTGCCTTCTCTACAGAAGCTATAAAGGAAAGAGAACACGTCCATTTACCAGGCCAAGTAACAGACATTTCCTTTAATGGTCTTCAGATGTATTTGATTTCCCTTAAAAAAAAAAAAAAAAAAAAAGTAGAATAGTTCACAAATGCTCCACCTTACATATCAGAATACTTAATCTGGGTTCTCAGTCAGTATTTCTCCCATCAAACAATACTCTGACATAATCCAATTGTTTAGAGAGTCCCCAACAGAAGGCCTTTTACAAGATTTCTCCTCTGCTCTCATCCTGCAATAAAAATCTGACATTCTGCACTTGCCTAAGTTTATTTTGCCTGTAATCATTTCTAGTCTATGTGATGCTTCTACCAACTAAAACAGGTGCTAGGTGAACAAAATTACAAAGTTCTGCCTGCTCTCAAACAAGACAGCCTACAGTTCTGATGCACTGAATAAAACTGGGAAGAGAAATTAAAAAGAGGCTTAGAGAAGCGTGGCATTAACAGATATGTAAACCATGGAAATTTCATGCTACAAATACATTAGCATATATTCCAAGTACTATTTTTCTAAGCAAAAAAATAATTCTAAATTTTTGTAGTATTGCAATACTAGACTAAGCTTAAATTTTCAACATTATGTACTTCTATCACCTCCCATTAGAAAGACAAGTTCTTCCCTACTTAGCAAAGCTTTGCAGCAACATCAAATTGGGTACTGCGCACTTGCCCTCCCCGTCAATAACCTCTTTTGTCCTTTTCCCCATGCACTCTCCCAAGCTTCCCCAAGGCACACCTCTGTACGCACAAACTCCCACAGACCTATACATTTTATTTTCTCTATTTTCTGAAGTACAGACAAACCCACCTGTTCTTTCCCCCTCCAATCTGTTTACTCCTTTTGTTTGCTCCATCAAGTAAGAAACATTGTGTCAAGGGATTTCCTCTTCACCACACCAGAATCAGGAGGTATAACTTCTTACAAAAACTATTTCATGGGCAAGGCTGTGTCTTTTCTTTATAACTGAAGAACAGTACTTTTTTGCATTTTTAGTACTGTTTTGCCATCTGATACATGGATGTACGTATCTCAATCAGGTAAAAGCTGATCCACCAAGACTCACATATATATGTACCCTGAAGATGGCCCTGCAAGATCTCAGGATTTTTGACTGTCAAATACCAGAGCATGAACATGCAGTTTAATGAATGCCAGATTAGAGCAGAATAAAAAAAGGCACTGAATTACTTTTATCTAAGTAGCATGGCTCTTGCTACTGTGTGATGCTGGAACATCTAGAAACATAATTCAGTTCTTGATGCTAACTCAAACTCTCACCAGCAAGTCGCAGGCACATAAAACTGCAATCAGCATAGATCCCTCCACATGGCCTCACACAGATGTAAACTTAAGGCCAAGCTTACTCCCACAGCATACCTCACCAAAAAAAAAAAAAAAAAAAAAAAAAAAAAAAATCGTATTAAAGACGTGAAGAAAAGGAGTCAGTCACCTATTGATTCAATTTTCCTCCTTAAGGCTAAAGCAGATCAGTGTGTTCCTAATTTTAAATCAAGCCAGGGAGGAAAGAAATTCCACCTACAAACAACTGTCTCTTCACATCTTCTACACTTACGAGACAGAAATCCAGTACTCAACATCCAAACAACTCCACTAGAGCCACATCAACAACTACAGTATCGAGCTAGTCAAGCTACTTTACTACCAAAATTGGAATGTAATACCCAAATTAATATTACCTGCCTAAAAGGACAGCAACTCTAATCTTACTCTCAGCAGAAGTACCTGCCACATAATGGCAATTTAGTATGAAAATTCTTCATACACATAAAAAACATAAGAGACAGTACTATGCATCTGACCACAACACGATTCAACTACAGTGATACCACCCAACTTAACTGACAAAAAAAATTAATATTGTTTGATGCAGCACAATGAAGGAACCCAAGAGCTTTTGTTACACTAGTGCCTTTCGTACCTTTAAAATGCCACTTGGTTTAGCATCCCTCTTTCCACTTACACCTAGCACTGTAATATTTAAACTTTACATTAATAAAGTTGCCCACAAAGCATTACCAGAGAGCATTATGATGACTTTAACTTCATCCATAGTAGAGAACAATAAAAGCAACTATTTAAAAATTCATTTAGGAACAATGGCAGAAAACAGTTTCCAACCTCCACCAACTACTAAAGCCCTTACTGCGAAATGACAAGAGCCCCTTATTTATCCATCTAATCAGTACGTAGCTGCCATGGATACCTCTGGTCATTAATCTACAGAGAATCTCTGAATCTCTAACATTTGTTTATCACTGTTTTACAGTTTGTCCTCAATCACAGCTGTGCTGTAAGGACAACCCAGAGGCACTAAGAAAAGGCTGTGAAAAGCCATTTTCTCCTCCTTACCTCAGGTTCCCCACCTGATTTAAAAAGCCTAAGAGTGCATTTTGCCCATTCCATTCCCTAGACCTTCTCTTCAAGGGCATCCTGCACCTACACAGTATTTAAATGCTACTGCTTTCAGGCATTTAGTCAGAAATTAACAGAGTAAACATTCAAAACCCTACATTCCATATAAATTGTAAAAATTAACATCCTGTGACTGTAACATGCGCCATCTGACAGCAGATGCAGAGAGATGGATCGCAGCAAACAGTTGCTTAATTCTGCAGTATGTTTGGTACACCGTGTCATTAACCCAGCCACAACACTTGCTCAGAAGAACACGAATAGCACCATTGGCCAAACACCCAGCAACATCTTCCTGGAAGCAACTCAAGTTACTAGCTGTGTTTTAGACATTGTTTAGAGTAAGAAAGCAGACAATGTGTTATTTTACTACCTTGAAGCCTTACATGTACACATGCTAAAAAAAAAAAAAAAAAGTAAACGGTTCTTAAAAAAGTATCAAGTAAACAGTGAAATCCAGTTTCAGCGTCTAGCAGTTGAGTTGCAAACAGATCTTGAAAGCTGTGAAACAGCAAGTCGTACTCATTAACATAATAGGATGAAACCTTTTTATGCTTCAGTGGTTTTAAGCTTCATAAACAGTAGCATCTGAAACTAGATTTGGACAAACCACATTAGTCCAGACAAGTATTTTAAAAGGCCCAAAATCCAACTTTCACAAGAAAATATTCTCTGCAGGTTTTTTCTTCTTCTTGGGGATGGAGGTGGTCCCTATTTTCTAGGCTGACAAATTGAACAGGAGATTTCTCAGCTTCTGCCAGATTGCTCCCATGAATTTTGCCTCATTTTAGGCACCAACTACAAGTTGTTAAATTTTTACCTTGGCACTTGGGCCTTTGGTATTTGATACCCAGAGGTGGCCAAATGGATCCTATGAGAACCAAGACTTAGTACAAGGCCTTTCTGAAGAATCTAGCATACAAGGAACGGCTAGTGGCTACTGTCATGCAGTGAACTTGACCACCTCAAATAGACCATAACTGACAGTTCCTTTTGTATTATTTCTTATTTAAGTGCAAAAGGACTTACTGCCAATTTGCAAGAGCTGTCACAATTGATTGCTCCCAGCTGCAAAATGTTTAAGAGCAGTAAAAGGTTTTTAAAGACAACCTGAAATTTAACAAAGATTTTGCAGTCCACCACATATTACAAAGCCACCTTCAGACCATAACGGCAATCATTACCAGGTCAGTTGAACTTTAGTCCCACTAAATTGACAAGTTATTAGCTTGAAGAGCAAGATTCTTCACTTTCTCAGCTAAAATGACTCCCATACAGTGAACAGTTTTCATCCTGATTTACATGAGGAACTCCTCATGTAAACAGCAGAGTCTGCCCCTTCCCCCTTGCGCTCCAGCAACTTATATCCAAGATAATCACAGCTTTTACTCCAGAACAGTTTTAGCTCTCATACCTCCAATGGCAGAGTGATCATTATTTCTGTCCCTGTCCTTCATCTCTCAAGACAACAGGTGGTTTTTACACCCAGTGTCATTTACTTGCTCAGAGCTGGACCTACAGCACTTCCATCTCACAAACTGGAGGTACAGGACTGAACAGGCAGGAAGGGGGCACCTGGCTAGCACGCAGAGAAATCTTTTCTTGAAGATCACAGACAAGCCTATAAGCTTCCTTGGAGTCTGGAATCAGGACCCCATCAGGATTTTCTTGTGCCCCAGCTTGTATGAAAAATGGTCCCCAAGTATTTTTGGCTGCTGAACAGTTCCACTGAGCATCTGCCAATCACTTCCTACAGCATTAAGGATTACTGTGAAATTGTTCCCAGTTATTGCAAGACACTACAGGAAAAAAAAAAAAAAATCATCTCCATCTTTGAAACAACTTTCATGAGCATTTCTTTAAAATATTTTCCACTGCTCAGTTCATGAACATGAGTTTGTTTCACACAGAACAGCAGCTTTTATACTATTACCTTGCAGCTGGAACACATAAGAGGAAATAAAACAACATTCCCAGTGCAAGAACGAAGTCCCACTCTGACTAATAACTAGTAAAATTTTCTTTGCTCCACACTGCTAACTACTTTTTAACATCTTAGATCTAAACATTCAACATGCATCATGGGATTCATGAGGTAAGAGCGAATCAAAACATAGCAATCATGTATTTGGAACCTGGCAAACCGGGCCAAGTATTTCAAGCACTAATTTTTCACTTAGGCCTCCAAAACCCAACATGCAAATAGGCAACTCAAAACCCCTACAAGTTACCATGTATCATTCCATCATGGTTTTAACCTTAACATGCTATCAAAGTCTTTACATACAACTTTCAATTCTAAATGTCAAGAAATCATTTGGACTATTAGTAAAAGGAAACACTCATTACTCCACAGGTACTTCATAATGCCCATACAGTGTACATGCACTGCATTTTTTTTTGTGTGTGTGTGCATTTTAGTCACGAGTCAGCTCAGTGTAAGAAAGGGTAGGAAATGTCTTCACACCCTTGCATGTCCTATACTAAAACAAACAAAAACTTCATGCTTGTTCTCACTTATGCTGCTACCTTAGAGCCCTCAGAACATCACCTCTTACAACATTCATTAACCCGTCTCAGTTGAAAGTCAGCTTACTGGAAAAAATACTCTGATTTGAAACATCAGGACAAAGCAATCAACTTACAGATATCTGAAATAAAACAGTGGGAAAAGATTCCAACTTTATCCAATGAAATATTACAGCCAAGTGTACGGTTCTGCTGTTTCACCTAAGGCTACGTGTCTTCAGGGTAAATAACCACTTAGTTAACACAAGTTTGAAACCATTTTAAGATGTAGATCTTCACAGCATTAGTAACGTATTAAAAATTACATTCAAAACTACTGAAGACAAGCCTCTGGCATTGCCTGTCATTTTTTGTGGTGACAAAACAGAACATCATGAACATTATGACCACCTAATTTATATGCCATAACTATGAAGTGATGATTTACTGGAATTTACACAAGACACCATTTTCTTTAGATAAATATCAGCTTCCAGGTTACCGAAAGGGAAAGCATACACTGAGGCCAAGTGAAATGGACTATCTTGCCCAGTTTCAGCCTTGCAGTTTTTGTGGTTTTTTTTTTCTCCCCTTCAAATCTATTTTGAACCAGGAACAAGCTGTATGATTCTCCCCTAGCCTACCCAGCTACTACAGCAGCACTGTCACTGCAGACACAAAGTCTTACAGCAGCATTTCGTTCCCGTACAGTTCTCAGATACATAATCACATCTGTTGTCTTTCTAACGTGCAATGACCCTCCCCAAACCTATATGCCTTGTTCAGCAGAAATCTGAAGTCCAGCAGCTAGAACGTCCCAACAGTGTCTTCTTTCATTTTATTCCATCAACTATACACTCCATTTCTCTTGCTGCTGGAAACAAAAAAAAAAAAAAAAAAAAAAAAAAAAAAGGAGGGAGGGGGAACAGTGAGAAGAGTAACAGTGCATGCTGCTGAAATGGCATAACAATGTCCTCAGGACTGGCACTGACAGAGTTTCTGCTGCAGGGACACCTGCATTATTACTGCAGTGTGTTTCTGATGACAAGACAGGTGCTGATGTATTCACAAGAAAATTCCTTCCTCTCCTCTGTAGTCCTTATCCCCAGCATTACAACCAACCATAAAAAGAGAGGCACAGAGACACGGACAGATTGAGATACCTATAACTACAAGAAGGTTGTGGAACCACAAGGAAAAAGACCTTTAGTGTCATTTTTTTTACCACTTCAAATCTTCATTCCAAACACTTGGCATACTTCCACATTACACAAATTTATACATTAACTGGTATTCAGCTGCAATTGTTTGTGTGAGAAAAATTTCATGCCAATGTAAAGATAACAAGACCTCAACTCATTATCTTATTAAGGTCCCTGCCCCCCCCCCTT
>KL258790.1:0-13909 GCA_000699545.1 Podiceps cristatus | reverse complement strand
TCCCGTTTGTTTTGGGGGGGGGGGGGGGGGGGGGGGGAAGATGGGAATCAAGTTTTACTCTCCAACACGAATAACAGAAATCACTAAAAAAAACACTCATCAAAACAGTCTAAAACTGCCTGCCATTATGCTTCTTAAAGCTCAGCTTCGGACAATACTTTTCCACTAGCAATGAAAGAGCTGACACATTCCTAGTCCAGCCACTTGAACAGAGATATGCACCTTCGCTCTCCCCCAACCTCTACAAAAAAGCTGAACATGAACATTTGATAGAAACCCTCTCTTTTGAATTGGGCTTGAAAAGAACTGAACATAGAAGCAAGTAAAGCTTTCTTGACGTCATATGAATAACTCAGACTGCTGCTGTCTCTGGACCAACACTGAGATGCGGTGGTCTAGATCAGAGCCACCGACAAATAGGCAACACTGATAACAAAGGTTGTTCCCACACTGTCACAAAACCCGAACAGAAACCCACGCTTTCTGCAAAATAACCCTCACAACTGACAGCAAACAGCCAGCCTGCCCCTATGCAGGCAATTTTTGCTGCCCTTAGCCAGTAACCTGTCACATTCTCCCGAACAATAAAAGTCTACCTATCAGAAATATACAACCAAGGAGGCACGTAACAACCATGAAGAGAGGAGATGATGCAACTGAGTCTGCTGGAATCACCCTTTCCCCTCCTCACCAAAATCCCCCAATGTCACACTCGAACAACCACCGCAGCCCCTAAGACTCTCTCTCAAGTATCCGAGGTAAGCATCGCTTAAGCTACTTAACAAGTTACTTACAGGGCTGCACAAACCAGAGCCTACTCATTACAGCTGTAAAACGCTTAGAGAGGTTACGCTTTCTCTGACCACCTAGTCATTTTTCCACCCAGGCTGTATCACAGACTGTACGACAAGCATGAGCTATATAAATGGCATTTTAGCCTTTGCTGAAGGACAGCTCAAGGACTCTAAGTCCCTGGGGATAAGCTTGCACTTAGCACACATCCTGAGGACCGTCAGCATTGACTCACTAACCCCTAATCATGACATGGTCAGCTCTGATGGATCTAATAGTAAGAACCAAGGAATACAGAGAACATACAGAACAACTGAGCTGTATGAAAGTCCTTTCAGTTTTGTTATTCAATATGTAAAGACTCAGAAGATTTTGGACACCTCCCCGAAGAGCAGCTTGATTCATTCACAGTAACACTAACGTCTCTGAACATCTGCACTACTGAAAAAGGCCTAAGCAGTCCTACTGTGCACTGTTACATTCTATTCCTCACTGCCCTACTTTCAAGGGACTTACTATTCTCTTAAGCCTTGTTTAAGGAAGGTGAGCTCCCAAGAAAGAAAATCCTTCTCTAAGGGTTGGTCGCACTCCTTTTCCACTGGACTCATCTTCTGCCTTGACTATACACTCCCAAGCATAGCTTTAATGGGTCCATTCTCAAGACGAGCATTTCCAGCCTGCAGTGAAGTGCCTTACTACACTGACAGATCCATGTCAACCCATTTAGAACCTTGAAGCATCCTCCTTTAAAATTACACCTAAGGAAAAGGTGAAAATTTTAAAAAAAAAAGAAAAAAATCCTCAGCTATTAAAAGCACAAATGCATTGCTACAGCTCTATCTTTGTAAGAGACGAGGTGGAAATCCCAATAGTAATTTATTGTTTTTATCACTGGTTAACTTCAGGGGGCTTGTTGGCATGTTTGCTGCCCGCAGAGTCTTCAAGGTGGAGTATCTTGAGCTCCTTTTCACAGCTCAGTAAGCAGCCATTTCTCTCTCTCTCAGGCTTCCTTCTAACAGATCAAGACCTCTAACTGTTCCCTTGAGAAGGGAGTTCAAAGCAGCTTAGCATGACTAAAGATGGCCTAACTTCTCAGAAACACTTTTTCCGGAATATTTTTCACCTTTTCCACTTCACTGGCTTGATGCACTTTGTTCATGTTTCAGTCCAGAACTGTGCACACCCATCCATTTCCAGCTGAAACAAGTTGTTATTCTAAGGATTGTAGATCAGCACAGCTGAACAATGCAAACACGACATCATGACTTCTACTTAGACAACGCTAGCAACAATAAAGCTATATGCTGCAGGGCCTTGCCTTCACCCAGATTTTTCTAACAGCATAGTTTAAGTCTGTTGATACAAGAGCACTTCTCCCAGATTTGAACACATGCTCATTTCTTGCACTGAGGCCAGGCCTCAAATGACCCAAAGCAGGTTCTCTGTAGTTCATGCCAAGGAGCATGCCGGACTTCGCAAACTATCCAGATTCAGAGGAAGAGGAAAGGCATTTATGTAATTTCATGTCATTCATGTCATTTAGAGGCAAGACCACTCCCCCATCTCTCAACACATGTTATTTAACACACAACAACCCTATGCCCACTCAAAGTAAGTTTCCAAAAACAAAGCCTCCACTAGCACTTCCACATGGTGAGTTTTCACTGACAAAGTAGGCTCCATTTGTAAGGTTAGGAAAAGGGAAACCACTGACTTCCCCAGTCTTCACGAAGAAATGCTTCAGATTTGCTATGTTAAATCTGCCAAAAGACATTTCTCCATCAGCACTACTTTCAACAATTAGCCTAGTCAGCTTAGCTTCATTCCTCCCTATATCTGCAAGTGATTTCAGTGGTGGTTAATCAGCTACAGTTCCCACCAGGGGTTTACTCCTGTTCCCTAACTGTTGTCAAATGACTTATTTCTGCACATTTCCCAACTCTGATCTTAAAGCCTGACTTAACCCCAAAACAGAGGGCAGCTTGCATGCTCATTTATACCACAGAACTCCAAACAGAAGACAGACTGCTCTACTGCACTAGCAACAATATACAGGCACGGGAAGACCTCCATTCCTCCAAATTTTTGACATGCAGACAAGCTATTAAGACAACAGCATTTTACTTCAACAATATCAGAAGTCAAATGATCCATGTTTGTCCACATATTTTCATTCCCAAACACAGATACTGAGATTGTATAGACTGATCAGATCACAGAACAAGAGAAAGAATGGGAACTGAAATAAAGGGATTAAATAACTTGTATTAAGCCACAGTAAGTTACTGTTACCCTCGGGACTCAACCTCAGATCTCCTGAAGCCTAATGCACTGCGTCACTAACAACTCAACACCATGTCTCCATCTTTAAGAAACTCCTCTATCTCCCCAAAACATCAAAAGTAATAGAACAGCACTGGTAGAAACCCACCTCCAGGGACATGCGCACCCTGCAGGACCAGCCGTCCTCGACTCCGCAACCATGATGAATACCATACATTCTTGTCATGGGAAAAGGAAAACACAATGCTATAGTTTTATGAAAGCGTGGACTGATCAACCTTTGTGTATCCAACAGACACTTAAAGGGTTCTGTCCATCGCACCAATTTACTTTAAAACTCCATTACTGAATTTGGGTCAGGGGTGCACACAAATCTGCATCCTACAGAGCCCTCCCCTTCTCCACCAAAAACCTGTTCAGGTACCCGCAAAACTAAGGAAAACTGATTTCCCAGCTGCTTGAACAATTCCAGTTTTCTTCTGTAGTGGCGCCTTAGACTCCCCCTCATGTCTCAAAACCACCAGGAGAGTTATCCTCAGTCAGAACAGCTGGGGGGGGGGGTGTCACCCAACTGTTGCACCACAAAGTTTTAAAAACTCTTGTACATTATCAGACTAACATCGAGTAAGAAGCAAAGACACTTATTGTTCCTCCCTCTCCTCTACCTACCCACCCCCCACTCCGGATCGAGTATTTTAATAGCATTTTTTGCTGAAACCAGCTTCCCTTCAAGAACCAGAAACAGTACAGCAAGATTACCTGTCCAGAAGAGGCACAAAATGGCACTACGCACTGGGGGTTTACAGGATCAGTTGGGTTCTTCAGAGATGCTTTTCACAAACCTGCACTAGTGGTACTGTGTTGCAAGAACTCCAGTTATTACTTTAACGTGTTGGTTAAGTTGCTCAGAGCTTCTCTGAACACAATTACCTCAGCTGTTACAAGGCCTAAGAGCAGTTTGTGTCAGTTATACTGATATCACGGTATACAAACTTCAGAGCTTTTTTTACCTAATCACTTACACAGCAGTGAAGGTACTCACCAAAACCTACATTTCTGAGTGGAACATACCGAGCAGAGAAGGGCACAAGACTTGAGTTTTCCCCAAAACATCCCATTTTTTCTTTTTAATAGAAGCCTACGTGGAAGTTGGCATAAAAAGCTTGAGTAACACTAGCCAACTTGAAATTCTCCACTTAAAAGACGATATACCAGCCTTGGAGCAGCAAAACAGCATTCTGTGGTAGTAGCACAAAGCACAGGAAACAAAGCACGGCAGGGGCCTTCTCAGCCTCAGGTAAGATATGTACCATGCTGGACCCACCAGCTTTCTCCCTGCCTTCTCTGCCACAATACTGGAAAAAAAACAAAATAAAAAGCCCAAAACACCATCAGGGATCGAAGAAACGCTGTCGTGCACTACAGAAAATGCTGTCACACAACACGCTCCAACTCCTCCCTGTCTGTCCCCTCCATGGTGGCAGACTGCCTCTTTGCTTGTGCTCAGAAAAATGAAGATCTACTTTAGAGGAAAAGACATGTCAATGGCAGACATCCATCTCTCCCAGCACAGAAAGAAAAGCTGTTTGCCTCCCACTCCAGTCTGCCTGTTTTGCCCATTATGTACAACCTATACCCCCTCTAGAATGGTTTTTCTCCTCTAAGACAACACCGGGGAACAAAAGCCTTGGAAAAAATACTGAAAAAAATAAAAGCTAGCAATTACTTTTAGATAAGCAGCATTTCCACTGCCCTCAATGCACAAATGATGCTCAGCAGCACTACCATTCCTGTTTGCCTAAACTGCATATTTATTCCTCATTGTTCCCATTGGAAAAAAAAAAAACAAAAAAAAAAAACAAAAAAAAAACACACCACACGCAAAAACAAACAAAAAACCAACCTCTCAGGTTCTCAATTCTGATCACTCTTGCACATACTCCGACATATGCATTTCAAGGATCAGGTCCACAGTCAACAAAAGGACACACAAATTTATTCTATCATTCGCTGTGGTGACTAAGCAGAAAACAGTGAGAAAGTGACCTGAACTGTTGGGTTTGAAACAGAAATAGTTTTAAGCTGCCCATGTTTTCTTACACAAATTTGGCAGGAAGTCATTCCCTTCTGTAAGTAGTTTATAGCAGCTATTCTTCACTCTAGCAAGCAAGTGCTCTGCAACGAAGCATGAAGCAGCAGAAGGGAACGAGGATACGTGGAGGAGGGACGGGATGAATGCAAAACCAGCTATTCTCTTTCGGTCTAACTCAGAATTCCCTTTGGCATGAATGAAACATGCATGTGCTTGTTTACAGCCATACAATTATCAACTCGTGTGCAGGGATGTAAAACAAAATGCAGAAACGCTAGAACAATCTTTTTCTTCAAGCAACACCATGCATAGCGTAGCTTAATCACAGCTTTCCCTTCCCATCAGCAAAGAGATTAGAGCACCAGTCCATTGTACAGGGCACCTTACGCGTCTAAAACGACTTCATCCATCTTTTTGTGCTCTTAACGCAATATGCTATTTCCAGGGACTAAAAGAATAAAGAAACCTTATGCACATCCCAAAATTCATCTTTCTGATGCTAGGTGAAACCTCCTTTAGTCAAGCCATGTTACACTAAGTGACCAACAGACAAGACATGGGGACACCAATGCACATTAAAAACAAGAGACAGGACACGATACAGGGGAAAATTTATTTACTAGAAGGACAGGGTTTTCAAACATTTCTCTACTAATAAAAAAAGATTGAGACATAGCAGACACTTGCATTTTTGTTTCCAATCTCCCCAATGTTTAATAAAATTGCTATTCTGTTTAGCATACACAGGTTTAGGTGCAATTCCCTCCTACCCTAACTTCCAAAGCCAAGAAATAGCAAAGAGACCAGTCACACTGCTACTGCTTAAAATTTACCATCACAGCAGAGCCAGGAAGAATGGCTCCTTAAGGGAAGTGCTTTAAGTCATGATCAGAACACAGGAAAGGGTTCATCCCAAGCAAATCAAATGTTATATGCCATTCAATTGCATAACAAACTGTAGTTTTGGTTGGATTTTGGTTGGTTGGTTGGTTTTTATCCCTTGCACAGATGACAAGAACTTGACCCGTACACTGCCTCCATAATGAATTCTGTTGTCTCCATTGTGTTTACCCCATCAGGGAGGGGAAAGTAGAGGTCCTTCTACTTTTCTACACATAATTATCCTGCTTGAAATCTCCCTTCAGTATCTCTCATCATGAAGCGTAACCAATCCCCAGGATTATGTAGAGACATTTAGGAAGTTAACCAAAAATAGTTTGGGAAGATATGACTAGTTAGGTCAAGATCTCCAAAATGACTCCAAGTTATTTCAGTTTTGTTTATGGGTATTTATTCTTGTCCTGTAAAGTTAAATGGAGAAATAGCTACGCAACTGTCCCAAAACAACTGACCATGCTTATGGACATACTAACTGAGCCCGACAAAAAACTCAAATGTAATGCTGATTTTCTTTTCTGGCATTTATAATTGAAGTATTTTTTTCAATAAAGGAACTGGTATGGCCTAGTTTACCAATCTTCTGATGAGAAGCAAGAAGATGAAGTTACAGTAGGAGACAGTTTAGTTCAGTATCTTATTAGAATTGCTATTGTTACTGCCCAGGGAACTGAGCACAGAGGGAATTATTTCTAATAACTTCAGCTCATTTGGTTGATAGTCACTGAATTCTTCCTTCAATACTGTTAGGCATACCTAATAAACTAATTACTTTTTTTTCTCCTCTCTCTATTTGGCACACTGAACTGAAAGCTGCTGCATATTGGACAGATTTGAACAGTTTTTACATATGGAAAATTACAGACTTGTGAAGGCAGCAAAAGCCAGGCACAAGTATTTGTCTAAATCCAAATGTATCTTTTTTCCCCACCTAATGGAAAAGAGGTCTTTCTTAAAAAAAGAAAGAAAAACACAAACAAACAAACAACAACCTTTAAGAGTAGAACAAAGGCAACAATTTTAAGTGGAGTCCCTCCTTTTCACTCTTTGCTTTGCATACTAGATATTTGGAGGAACTTGGCACATGATTTATATTACTACTACAATTTTGATTTCTACCCTCCTCTTAATGCTTCCCATCACATCTGTTCCACAAAGATAGTTTAGCATATTTATTCAATCTTGATATGAACATAATTCCACTATCAGGTCCTTAGTAAGACAAGCTGCATCGTAAATCGTTTCCTCTCCCTCCCCATGAGCACAAACTACATTCAGCTACATTCAAATTACAGACAAAACTGCTAGTACAAAGTTCCTTTTCCTATTACAACACAATTGTCCACAGTGAGAGACAGGAGCAACACAATTCTTCCTAAAACAACACACAAAATGCTCAAGTCCATCACCTACTATTTCAGGAATGTTTCTGGTTTCAGTGCACTAAAATTGAAGAAATTTTGCAATAACTGTACCACATGGGAAGTGGGGTCATAAAATGACAAAGAATCACTATTTATACTAGCCAGTTATCCAGATTTCCTTCTCGCATGCTTTTGATGCTGGGGCAGCGTAACAGGTTGTTTTGAGTGTGTGTTACAGCTTCAGAGCATGTGACCTCCTATCAGTCAACACAACCAGCAAATTCCAGCAAGGCAAAGATCTGAAGAGATTTTATGCACATGCAGGAAAAAAGGGATGAGTACCTTAGCCATAAAAAGAACCTTTTTATACATTTCTACAGAGGTTTAAAGACAGACGCTTGGGGCAGGGGAAAAAAAAAACAAAACAAAACAAACAAAAAAAACCAAACAAAAACAACCCCACAAAATAAGTTTCTCTAAAACATCTCAGTTCTCTTATGCTTTTTCATTAAATACTTCATTTGAGCCAACTGCTTGAAAGAGAGGAGTCTGGGTTAGAAGAGACCTTTCTAGATCATATGAATCTTTTCAGTAGGGACAGTGGTGACAGGACAAGGGGTAATGGATTTAAACTAAAACAGGGTAGGTTTAGATTAGATGTAAGGAAGAAATTCTTTACAATGAGGGTGGTGAAGCACTGGAACGGGTTGCCCAGAGAGGTGGTGGATGCCCCATCCCTGGAAACATTCAAGACCAGGCTGGACGGGGCTCTGAGCAACCTGGTCTAGGTAGTGGTGTCCCTGCTCACTGCAGGGGGGTTGGACTAGATGACTGCTAGCGGTCCCTTCCAACCCAAAACATTCTATGATTCTATGATTCTATGATTCTATCCCACCTGCTAGTCATGTCAAGGCCTTGGTTAAGTTATCCCAATTAACAAGACACTCAATGGCAGACACAACCACTGAATAATGTTGACCTTTTAAACAGCAGTTACCCAAGTACCCAGTTACTTATTGCCTTGCGAGTTTCTCACACAATTGCATTTTCGTATTACTGCACCAAGAACAAACCGTTACTGAAAATGATAAAGCAGTAAAACATAAATAACAAGAACAGCTTCCAATTATACCGTCAAGCTTGTAATCTCTTCCTGCAAGTCAAGGAGAAACAGCTGAAAACACAAAGAAGTATCTACCAGCTTTTATTTCTCGCTTGTCACGTAAGGGAACCCAGATCCAGCAGACAAAAATCAGCTCCTTGCCCTGCAAAACAGTCTTACCAAAATACTTGGAAGGAAGAAAGTAACAGAAGTCAAAACTATTATTTGCTCTTCTAAAAGACTCAACATACATGCTTGTTCTAAGCTCTTTGCCTCATGCAACAGGCAAATGGGCAGAGGAAGAAGTATTAGTGGGAGGTATTCCACCTCGACTTCAATAAGGCTTTTGACACTGTCTCCCACAACATCCTCATAAATAAGATTAAGATGTGCGGGGTAGATGAGTGGACAGTGAGTTGGATTGAAAGCTGGCTGAACCACAGAGTTCAGAGGGTGATCAACGGTGCGGAGTCTAGTTGGAGGCCTGTAGCTAGTGGTGTCTCCCAGGGGTCGGTACTGGGCTAAGTCTTGTTCAAGTTACTCATCAGAGACCTGGCTGAAGGGACAGAGTGTTCCCTCAGCAAGTTTGCTGATGACACAAAACGGGGAGGAGTGCCTGATAACCCAGAAGTTCGTGCTGCCATTCAGAGAGACCTGGGCAGGCTGGAGAGCTGGGCGGAGAGGAACCAGATGAAGTTTAACAAGAGCAAGTGGAGAGCCCTGCACCTGGGGAGGAACAACCCCAAGCACCAGTACAGGTTGGGGCTTGACCTGCTGGAAAGCAGCGCTGAGGAAAGGGACCTGGGAGTCCAGGTGGGCAGCAAGCTGTCCATGTGCCAGCAGTGAGCCCTTGGGGCCAGAAAGGCCAATGGTGTCCTGGGGTGCATCAAGGAAAGTTCGACCAGCAGGTCAAGGGATGTTCTCCTCCTGGTCTACTCTGCCCTGGTGTGGCCCCATCTGGAGTGCTGTGTCCAGTTCTGGGCTCCCCAGTTCAAGAAAGGCAGGGAGTTCAGCAAATGGCTCCAAAGATAAGGGGACTGGAACATCTCTCTTACAAGGACAGGCTGAGAGACCTGGGCCT
This sequence comes from Podiceps cristatus, assembly GCA_000699545.1. Classification (NCBI taxonomy): domain Eukaryota; kingdom Metazoa; phylum Chordata; class Aves; order Podicipediformes; family Podicipedidae; genus Podiceps; species Podiceps cristatus. Next base: position 4,298 of record KL258790.1, on the reverse strand, counting down.
GTTTAGCCTGCAGAAGAGAAGACTGACTGGGGATCTCATCCTTTCTTATAAACATCTCAAGGGCAGGTGTCTAGAAGATGCGACCACACTTTTTTCATTGATGCCCAGCAACTGGACAAGGGGCAACAGGTACAAGCTGAAACACGGAAAGTTCCATATAAACATGAGGAAAAGCTGCTTTGCTGTGAGGGTGGCAGAGCCCTGGGACAGGCTGCCCAGAGAGGTGTGGGGTCTCCTGCTCTGGGGAGACTGAAACCCCACCCGGACGCTGTCCTGTCCGACCGGCTCTGGGTGACCTGCTCTAGCAGGGGTTGGCCTGGATGGTCTCCAGAAGTCCCTGCCAACCCCTGCCGTTATGTGACAGCAGTTTCAAGGGAAGGGGAATTGCCTTCCTATGTTTTGTTGGAAAGTACTAGACAGCGATATGGAAAGAGACCTTGTGAATCAGTCAGGCAGCTTCACTCTAGTTTCCACTCACCTTCGAGAAGCTGCAAACACAGAAGCTAGCAGGGCCTAGGTGACTGACATCATTGCCATTCAATCAAACTGACATCATTCTGTCAATTCCACTGAGCCAGAAGGCAGCAGCAGCAGCACAAAGCATTTTTCATGCCATAAATAGTTGCATAGTAGATCAGTAAATTGTGTAAATATCTCAGCAAAACTTCAGAAATGGACCCGTTTTCTCCAGCTGATTTAAGAGAGGCAAAAAAAAAAAAAAAAAAATTATTTTTCCTCTAAAATTTCCTGAACCTTGTGTGATACTACCAGCCAAACAAGGATATGGTACAAATGCTGGCATCCTGACCCTCCTTACGGGATGATTTTCCTACTCATCTTCACTGCACATCGCTAGGGATATTAGTGCCACCTTCCAAATACAAGATGGCTGATGAACATTAGCCTTTTGTGTTACCATGTTCACCTTGCTTTTCCTTCAGGCCAGTCTTCCTCCCTGAACAATATTCCAGACAGGGCACATTGAGCTACATTTAGTTCTCATTCACCCAGAGAGCTCCTGGAACACAGGTTCACCTCAGACCAATTTAGTCCCATGCCTTGAAACAGCAACCAAAACCATGTGCTTTTCTTAAACTTTGGGCCAACTATGACACTATCAGCTAGTTATTCCACTGACACAAGTACACTAACACTGACCAGATGCATATGATTAACAAAACATAAGGTCATACCTATTCTTCAGATGAACACGCATCCCAATAAAAAGCCCGTTTCTGCTTCATCCCGACAACAGCATGACTTCACAGCACCACGAGTCCAGCTCTCAACGTACTTGCAGTGTTCTATATCACATTTTTGCTGCCTCGCCACCAGAGTCAACTAAATCTTTTACACGCCATTGTCAGGTGGTGTCCTCACAGCATTTAAGTGGGACACTTAAATGTCCTGGTGGACATTTAACAGTTCAAGATTTCTTAAGTGTAAACCTTAGAAATCCTACCACCTTGTACCCAGTCAGGAACATAAGCTTCCAATATTCATCACCTGCGGCTGGGACTAGATGAGGCCGAAACTACCTCAATAAGAATACTACAGCAGTGCTCCAACTCACTTGAAACTAACACATGAAGAAGTTGCTGACAGACAAGGTATGAACAACTGCAACGAATCACTAGGAAATGCTGGAGCACATCAGTAGCCAACACTGACTTCATAGATGCAAAGTCTTTAAAAAGACAGGAAAACAGGTTCAAAGTAAGCCAGACAAGATTACCAAGAGAAACTATGAGAAAGAAAACAGGGAAAGGATTAGCATGTTTAAGAGCTAGAATGTGGGAAATTTACTAATGCCTAGAACATAAATACTGTAGTATAACCCTGATGTTAATCTTCAGACAGGAGACTGCGAGATTTACAAATATTGAAAGCTTTGGCCTGTTAAAAAAAAAAAAAAAAAATGCACTGCAGAGGCCTCCCTGATCACTGACCATGTATTGTAGTCATTACTCTTCTATTTAATGTTTGCTCTTCTTTCCATCATTATTTCATTGAGCACCCCTGCACTGAAGCAGGGTAGTCTCCTCTCTGTATAAAGCTACACTCCACTACCAGCACTGTGGGACAACTAGACTACTGAAGGTATAACAGATGATCCTTTCATACCGCCTTGCCTCTTACTGACATCAGTGGCAGCTACATACAAAGCAACTGAGTTGGAATCTCATGGGTTATTACAATTTCCCCGTGACTCCACTATAAAATTAAATAATAACACCCCCCCCCAAACTTCTGCAGCTAAAAAATACTCCCAATACCACAATAAGAAACAATGGTTTGTTCACAATGACTTTGAGTTTCAGTCCAAGGTAGGTGAAAGACACTTACCTTAAACTAGAAAGGTAAAGGATTTTTTTTTTTTAAATGCACTTACTAAGGACATGAATAAACTGCCACGCGTGGGCTTGCGTTACACTCCAGTCCTCTTTAAGTCAAGCACAAACAAGCTTTCAAAGAACCTGAAGGTCAGAACACATGGCTGGTTCTCTTCAAAAGTCTCAAATCAACACAGCTAATATAAATTTACCTCTTTACTGTCAGAAGCTTCTTAAGTGGTTTTCTGCCCAGTCTTGCTGAGTTCAGCACACAACAATACAGACCACATCCCCATTTGTCAGGACAAAACATACCTCCTTTTCTCCCAACCAAGAAAATGTTTGTCGACTAACTCAGACAACAAAAAATCCAACTCAGGGTTTATGCCTCTTTGATTACCACACTAAGGTCTCCTGGAGTTTATTTACTCCTCCACTAGCACATAAGAGCCAAAAACTGAAAAACTGTACCAACAAAAAAGCCTTGTCAGTTAGGTCTAACATCAACAAAGAAGTATGGCCAAGATACACATAGCAGAAGAACTCAATGAGTAGAAGCTAACTGCAGATGAACCCTACAGAACCCTACTGTACCCTACACAGTAATTTCCATACCAGATTCCAGTAACAGAGCCAGGACAACATTCATCTTCAGCCGATAGTAGCAAAGCCAGCTCAAGTTCTGCATTAAGTACACCTCTGTGAAGGTGGCGTAAGCGCATGGCAACCAGGACATCACATGAAATCCTCTAGGCTAATGACCACTTCTGCCTGCAGTTGCACTGAACTTGCTGGAAAGTTATTCTAGTTTTAGCCTCTGGTATGAAAGAAGTATTGGAAAAAAGTATCTCTAAAAAGTCCTGCAACTTCAGTAATGAAACAAGCAGAGACTATGCTTTCACCTCATCTTGTTCTTCCTCTCCTCCAGGAAGCAGCCTTCACACTAGGGCAAGCTTGAATATGTGAATTATGTCATAATTACCATCTACCTTTTTAACTCTGAAGTGATTTTTGCCTCAGAAGCACCTGCTTGCTTCTGGCAGTAAGGACCTCTAACACAATTAGAACCTCGGTCTCAATGCTAACTCATCAATGTAACTAGCACACTACAGAAAAGGCCTTTTCCCCCCCCTGTTTTAAACTATAACTAACTTAGAGGTAAAAACATTCTTGAAGATTTTATGAAGCGGCAAGGACTGATCCCTCCAAATCTAACTAAACACTAAACAGTACCAAGTCTGTTCAATAAAACAGTGACCATACATCGATTCTGTTGCCTAAGCAAGAGCAGTTCTCTTGGTCCTCACATTGCTGTCTTTGAATGAACATCAGAAACTGCTCCACAGGAGAAAAAAGCCCTAGAACAGGAAAATAAAACACACACCATAAACACAGCACTAAAAGCTACCACAGAAACACCTTTTGGGAGAACCAAGCTTTACTTCTGAACCCTTACCAGGAATGTTGAGACAATTTCATTGCTTCTACTGAGGCACTGAGAAATTATGAACAGCCTCCACTGTTATTGGAGTATTTCAGAGATTCATGAACAACTGATTCAATCATAGTTTACACACATCTAAAGTCAAACAAGCCAAGTAACTTGGTTTTTAAGGATGTTTTATCTGGATACAGTTGGTCTCATGACCAGGCAAATAATGTGTGATGAAATTATCAAAGTCACCAAATCCTAGTCAGAGGAGCAAGATATAACTGCTTAGTTCACAAAGAAACCCAAAATACTGACACAATTAATTTGCTAACTGCCTTTCCAAACAAGAATATTAACAAACATCAAGTGTTTTATAAATTTGACACACTATGGAGATGCACATGACAATTACAAGGGGATCTACTTCTGCAGAAGAAAAGTAGACTCTACTTAAGCAGACTGGAAACACGGCAACAGAAATTATATAGGTCCAACACATACTTAGTGCAAGAAACAGGAACACTGCGGGGGGG
>JMFS01017294.1:0-11735 GCA_000699545.1 Podiceps cristatus | reverse complement strand
GGTGTGGGGCTGGAACGAAGCTTATTTGCTCGCAGGCTGAAGAGAAGGATTGTTTGCAGTACAACATGAATTTCCACGGGGGTTGTTCCAATGCCTTCGGATTGCACCTGCCAATGGCTGAGCACCCAGAAGCGTTGAATTTGGTCTTTAAGACCTTTCATGGACTGAGGCATTCCTCTTTGAAAGACAGTATGTTTTATCCAGGCTGTGCTGACCCAGCGGCAATCTACTGCATCATTTATATTGGAGCTACTAGGAAAGTATAAGGGCGTCTCAGCTTCAGTATCTGCTTCTCGACAGATCAGTCCTACCACTTTGAATCCTGCATGTGGCAGAGCCTGTCTCTTTCAGTAAGCTCAGCTATGGGGAGACAGGAGCTAAGGCCTCGTGGAGATATGTTCTTCTAGAGGTTTGAACTGAAGGGCTGTATTATGCTTTTTAAGAACTCACTGTTTCAGTTTGGCTTTCTTAATGGTGTGTAACTGTAATAAGCTGCCACAGAACTGGTATCTTTGCACCAGAATCCTTGCATAGTATTTTAAATCATAAATTCCTGAAGGTTTATTCGGACAAGTGAGGAAATGTCAGAAGAGGCAGTAAAATCTTTTATATCACTCCACAAAATCCTGGCCCCACTGAATCCAGTAACAAAATTACCTGCCTTCCTCCTAACCAGCCACACCTCAGTAAATGGAAGCCTTCGCATCTTATATTCTATTCTGATTCTGAGGGATTCTATTTTAATTCAACAGAGATTTTAGGAATGACCTCTAAACTTCCTGAAAAATCAGTCATGCTGTCCTCCAGTCCAGCAATGACTTTCATATGATGCTTCTCATCTCTGTAATAAATTCACAGATGGACCATCCTTGTCCTTCCAGTGCCTAAGAATAACTCCTAAGTACTATTCCCAGGGGATTTGATTTAGTTTACACACATCTGCTGAGATACGTGTCTTTGAGCCCAGATTAAGTCTTTGTTTGACTATATTTGAGCATTTGTGAAACTACTTGGCAAGAATGTCCTTATTTTATTCATTCAAAACATGTGCTGATTGTTGCCAGTGTGATCTGAACACCTCCGACAGAATTGTTGTCTTTCATTTCCAACCTATTCACAGGGAGAAGGAAATCAATCGCAGAAAACGGCCGGCTACATTAGCCCTAAAGCTGTGTGCCCCCAGAGTCTCTCTTCTTTAAAAACAAAACCAATTGTTCTATTTTTGAGCAAATGCACTTCAGACTCCAATATTTTCCTAACTAAACTAGTAATGTTTTGCTTTATTAGCCCCGTCTCAGTTTAATACCTGCTTTGCTCATTACTTTTTGACATGCTGTGTATCAGACAGAGGATGTTTCAATTAAAGCATTTTATCATTCGTGGCAGAGAAAGGACTAGGAAACTGCAAAACCTAAGCTTGCGACGGTCTCTCCGGGAGAAAGCTGAGGATGCTGAGACCGTGGATGCAGCTCGCAAAAGCAAAACATGTCTTACACAAAGTACATGACACTTCCAGCTATGTTGTGAACTACCTCTGCAACATACAACTTAAATATTCCTTTTTGAGCCTAAACCACCTAATCTGTCAAGCAGCAAGACCACAAAGCTGGTGCCACTGAACCTGCAGTGACAATCGGTGCAGCCCAGCACCTCAGGAGGCCAATGTATCAGGGCTTGAGGCTTACGCAATTTTGTATTACTCAACTGCATTAACTTGTTGTTCTGTTCTTCTTAGTAGGTCTCATCTTTCCCCACTAGTGTAAGCTCTCTACGTCTTGTTACGTCCATGAATTGTGTTATGGCACCATCAACCAGAACCACATTGCCCAGGAGAAGCAATACCTGCATCTTTCTATAGGAAACATGGCACATGGAGTTGTGGTCTTCTTCTGATGGCTTGTCGAGTTACTGCAGGCCGGCCCTGTGGCCTTCCTCATCCTTGGTGTGCAAACAGCTGGTCCTCACTGCAACATAAAAAGTGCCAGCTCAGATCTCTCCTAGTAGGAGAGATTATTACTATTTTCACAGAGAAAAAAGGGAGGATCCAGTTGTGACACAAGGAGCTGTTTTTTACCCCCTCCTTCGGGAGCGGCTTGTGGATGCAAAAGGGTATTTTTGGGAAAGACAGAATCAGGTTCCTCCCCCCACTGTGCCTCTACCCATTCCTGAGGCAGGTGGCAGGACGGAGAAACGAGGCTGTAACAGCATCGGTAAGGGCAGGCTCAGAGCGGTGGCTTCGCGGCTGTCCTGGTTACTGTTCTTGCCCCTCCAAGGCAAGGACAGCCCAGGGGCCAGGGCAGTAACCTCCACATTCAGACCCCTGCACTCTCCCACTGTGGCAACGAGCCCGCTTTGCGCAGATTTATCCCATGCCTAAGGGACTCCCCATCACAGAGCTTTGCTCAGGACCTAAGCAGCACCTCCAAGCACAGGCACGGAGCAGCAGCACGCTGCACGAGGTGCTGCACAAGGCAGGTCAAAGCAACGGCCTCTCCTCCGAGCAGCAAGCAGAGGATACACGCGAGTTTAACCACAGCTGTTTGCTATGCAACTACAGGCCTTCTAGAAACCTGCTGGATGTTTTGTAGAAACAAACAGTTTGTAAGTCATGCTTTAAAATGTAATACAGCTGAGGTCACAGGAAGCCCAGCCAAGGGAAGCCAGAAGCCTTAGGACCTGCGTAACCCCTTCCACTTAACCACAAAGAACAAGCCCATGCGAGGTGGAGCTCGTTTCACCAGAACACATTCTGCTCACCGCAGCTGTGGAAACGCAGCTTTGTGTTAGCTTTGTGGGCAGAGCTCTGCCCTGAGACAGAGTTATTCCGACACTTAACTTGAGCTGATGTTTCTAAGTGCAGATGCAAAAAGACCTGCCCTGTTCAGAGCACAGTCCCAGAAGTTTTGGGAAGCATTACCCATACAGGGTTGGTTCCTTCTCAATGCTACTTAAAATTATAGAACTGAGACATTGTCTTTCTGTTAGCTGTATAAGTGCGATACTATGCGTTTTTCCTTCCACGCAATATTTGTGTTGCATTTTCCTCTCTTTACAGCACTCCCTACTTAGGAGTGTTAGTAAAGTTCTTCCAGATTTGCTCCTCTGATGCACTTGGTTTCTGTGGGAAACTTCTCCATCTCAATCTGGGGACCAGCAGTGGTGGTCTCAAATATCATCCTACCTTTTACTTGGAATGAAAATAAATTTTAAAAAAAGAAAACCAACTAGAAGTTCTCCCATTACAGCATATTCTTGAGCATTCTGGCCAGGAGCTGTGTTGCTAGTGGTAAGTTGACAAGTCCCAGGCAAGGCTGTCAAACAGCGGATGAAATAAAGCTCACTCCTTTCAAAACATTAAAACTTATTTTATTTTACCACCCCAACTCCTGGGGTGGCCAAGTTCCCCTAGCACAGGGTAAGCATGCTGCAACGGTCCCTGTCCCAACATTCACACCTTGCACTGGACAAGAGAAGAGCAGTCAATCCCCTCACTCCTATCCAATTTCTGTATGATTTAGACTGCTCTTCTTAGCTTCCCCTTATTATTTTGATTTAATTACTGCTGGAACAAGCTCAAATATCTGGGTACATATCATAAAGTCAATTTTTAAATAGGGATTTTTTGCACTGAAGTAATTATTTAGTATCACCGAGTCCCCAAGCCTTTCCCCTGTAAAGTCCCTCTTCTTCACTGCTAAGTGCTGCTAACAGCAGTCACAGCTGGGAGGGGAGAAAGGGGCTTAGAGGGGAAAGAAACACGGACACACTGTGGCCTTGCCAAGGCTCTCTTGAAGTGCAGCTGAGAAGTGCTCAGTTGTCTGCAATGGTTATGATCTCCAATGTCCCCATGATGTAAGCAGAGCAACAGCAAAGGTGGTTGGGAAGCCAGGCATTTTCGAGGCTCCGGGAAGTCTGGGATCACGTGCCACATATTTGGGGCAAGTTGTTTGTCTGCCTGTATAGTGCCCCAGTTCCTGGCCCCTGAAAAGGAGGAGAGGGGTTCATTACGCGCCGGAGTGGACGCTGCAAAGACAAACCTCTAGTTCTTGTGCTAACAGTGACCCATGTGTGAATGTGTGTGACGTGCCAAGCTCGCTATCACACTTGCACATCAGGTAAACCTTTCCCTTCCCATGTCCCTCTCTGGAGCACTAAACGAGACCTATAGCAGACGAGAGAGCAGGGTTATAATAGGGAGGTGCCCGTATAGCTGCCACCAGAGGAGACATCAGAGAAAGCAAAGGACACAGGAGCTGGCAGAAGTGGAGCAAGAGGAGCGGATGTTTTGCAAGCGTTCAGCATGCAGCCATAGGGGAGGGTGTTACCCCGTCTTTTATACCAACACATGGCAGTCACAGTGTGGCTCCATGTTGGCTGTTGTGCCTCCAGGAAAGCAGAGAAGGAATGCAAACTCTGGCACGCGAGACTACCCGTCCATCCTTTGGAAGAACTGATGGGAGCTTTTTGTACGCCTGCCAAAGGGAAAAAATAGCAACACAATTTACCTGGGAACAGATGGGCCTTCCTAGACAGCCAGCCTTAATTAACCAACAAGACAACTTAACAGCCTCAGGCTGCGGCGCATCGCAGAGGACTCGCCGGAGCGGCGCAGGGCAGTAGCCTGGCCAGCGAAGAAGCACCGAGCCAGGAAAAGCCCTGGACTCAGCACAGCAGCGCGGGGGCAGCCGGCGAGTCAAAGATGTCACTTGTTCTTTGCTCTCCCTGCTGCTCCTCCATATCACGCTGCTGACACTGCAGCCTGGGGCTGGCGCTGGGGAGGAGAGGCGGCAACCCAAAAGGCCAAGGACGTTGCCCTTTCAGGACAGGGAAGGGAAGTGGCACGCTGCGGCGCCGAACCTGAAAGCCTGCCAGGAAAAGGCCCCCTCCCCAGCTGCTTGGAAGAGGTCACCTGTGGTGCCTTGTGCCATCTCTTCTCTCAGTTTTATCAGAAGTTAAGAGTTGCAAAGTTAATTTGGAAGCGCTCAAAGGCAGGTGGGGAGGGGTAAAGGGAAGGAGCACAAAGGGATTGAATTTGCGATGCTGGAGGAAGCCTTCTCACTTGACCAATTAACAATTTTCTCTTCATTTTCCAGCCCATACGTGGCTCTTCCTCAGCAGCTCCTCCCACCAGGCTCAAGGGCCATTAGTGAGTCCCCATGTGCCCCTTCCATAACAGTAAATGTTGCTGGTTATCAGACACGGCTGAGACAGTGCCTCCATTTCAGACTGTGCATCTGCTGACTTTCAGACTCACACATTCACTTTCTTACTCTTGTCCTTAACCTTTTTCTCAGCTTAAAAAAAAAAAAAAAATCATTCTGAGGAGAGTCTCAGAAACAACCCTTACACATATGAATTCCTAGACAAGGAAACCAGTGTATTTTTTGCCTTTAAAATGATGGCACATACTCCTTTTCTGCACACAACTCAAACTGGCTAGATTTAAAATTTTAAAGCCACGGAGTGAAATTGTAAATAATGAAATCTATGTATGGGACCTGTTGGGAGGTACACAGGACTTTGCTGAATCTGATATTGGGGACTACAGCCCAAGAGCAATTGTAGGTTAAAGACAAGAGACCAGCATTTGTTCACAAGTAAGACAATTTGATCTTTTATATATATTTCTTTATATATATGTGTATATCTAGCTTTGTATACTCAAACACATATGGAGACTGAGGATCCCTCTTTTCTCCTTATTCCATCCCCTATTATTAAGACGTTTTTTAAAAAATGTAATAAAAATGCTGCAGGTTAAATTTGAATTATTCTGTATATTCAGCCAATGAATCACTGACTGTGCAGCCCAGAGCTATCTATAATTTAAGTAACAGATAATCCAGAAAGCGAGCACAATTCTCCATCTCAACCCCACCATGTGTTGCTCTCCTGCCACTGCTGTATGTTTGTCTCAGTGGAGGCTATTTCTCTACGCCATGTCTGGTTACGTTTGAGGGGTCACATCCCCTTTGATGTGGAATCTTTAAAAGCAGCAGGAAACCATTGTTCCCAGCACAGTAATTGTCAGGATACATCTTTTCCTATAGACTCTGCTTAGCAATACGAAAAGCTCACATCCACACAGCCAAAGCAAAACTAAGAGTAGGTACACTGGTTTCTGTATTTATTGGATTAAACTCCACAACATATGGATACGGTAATTTCAGACTCTCTCTTCCTTACAGATGGCTGAGTTATAGTGACTTGCATAGTCATAAATGGGAGCCAGATACATCTTTTCCTATAGACTCTGCTTAGCAATACGAAAAGCTCACATCCACACAGCCAAAGCAAAACTAAGAGTAGGTACACTGGTTTCTGTATTTATTGGATTAAACTCCACAACATATGGATACGGTAATTTCAGACTCTCTCTTCCTTACAGATGGCTGAGTTATAGTGACTTGCATAGTCATAAATGGGAGCCAGTTAGATGGCTTTTTTTTTTTTTTTTTTTTAAAACAGACTATTGGGTTTTGAGCTAATCTTCACATGTAAGAAAGTGCCAACTGCCTTTGAATATCTGGGATTTTCTGTTAAGGCAAATCAGTAAATCTCTAATACACTGCATAAAAGTTAATTAGCTTCTAATATTTTATATAATTTAAAAGATGAAGAATACTCCCTCTTCTTCTCTGATAAATGCAGCTGAGCAGAGTTCTCTTTCCTTTTACATTATGAGCAGTCAGCAGGCCAGTGTGAAGACAGTCTTCCTCCCAATCTAAGCAAGTCAAGCCCAGTACTTGTAGGCCAAACACATCCTGGTAGATTGCAGTCATACAAAAATAAGAAGAAAACATCATGAAAGGAGAATATATTATTTCCAAGACCCTTTCTTTTCCTCAGATCTCTGTTATTGACCTTGCATTTCAAATAAGCTAATCACATAAGACTATGGTTAGAGCCTTGGGACAGACAGCTCTGGGTCTGGCAATATCAGGAGGGAGCCACATTTAGATGAAAAAGAAGAAACTGCCTTTTAGCGTTCCCCACAGCCAGCCTGATGTCCGTAGCACATGGAAGAGTTTTAGCCCTCCCTCTTACCTCCCTCAGGCAACTCTCAAAAAGCAACACACAACTCCTGATCATTAATGATTCATTATCTGTACCCCTCTCTTTCTCCCTTTTGTTCTAACTGTCACAGTGTAATTCTTTGTCTATTTACTGTGTATTATTGGCCAATAACACTTTGTAGAGTCTTTAAAAAGAGCTGTTTACTCAGAGTCAATAACACATTCATCCACCAGGAGTTAATGCTCTCACATACACTAGGGGGGACAGTTTCAGAGGGCTGCACAAATCCCACAGCATTGTTCATGGGGATTTGTGCACAAACTTCTGCTCGCCCCTCCTTGGAAATCTACATTTAATTCCGTTGTGTATGGTAATGAGAGTGCAGTGTGCTAACATTTCCACGGCTGGTAACCCAAACAACAGAATATACTTTTTATGCCATTGTCAGTCATTGATCGGGTAGTTGGTTGGCTTTAGTTGGTAGGACAAAGGTGAAAGTCTATCTGCAGCTGAAGAATTCCTGATCAGGAGAAGTACTGGAGGAGATATAATCCAACTAGAACAATATGCGCAGCAAACAACCAAAGAAGATGTGCAGCAACATCAGCCATCCCGTGCCCAGTAGCAAAGAGAAACCTCCAGGAATACTTGTACTCCGCTTGTGCGATGGATTTGAGACATGCCACCTAATCACTGGGAATCTCCAACAAAAGACACCTTGCACAACAGCAAACCTGCAAAGTTTGGAAGGACTTTTCAGAACCACAGGATACGGCACATTAGAAACCTGTATATCCTGTACGCCTGTATATTCACCAGCATAACCCTGCTTCATCATCACACGCAAGGACTGTGAGCACGGCCAACACTACCTTTGGGTTTTTCCCGTTTCTGTGTGTTGCAGGTGCTTGTAAAAGCTTGTAGGAGCGTCCATGTGTGCCTGGGGCCAGTGCATGGAGACAGGCTGTGGGGCTCAGGCACATTGCTTCTGACCCTGTACAAACTGCCCGTTTACATTATAGCAGCGGCATTTGCAATACCCTAACTGAACAAATAGGCATGTCCAACTTAGATAGCGTGATTTGGAGGGCACGAATGCTCCCCTTCTTTCCACGAGTCTACAGATTCCTTTCTCTCCAGGAAGAGCCAGGACAGGTGCTCCCTGCGCAGTCAGGTTACTGCCTCTTTGGAAGCAGCTTGTGGTGCCTCATTTCCTGGGAGTTCCCTTGTGTTCCTGCCTGTTTGAGAAAAAAGCAGCTACCACTTCATTTAATGATTGCAAAGTTCTTCCATGCTCCTAGAGATGACTCACTGAAAATCTGTTTTGGATTAAAGCTACTGGAATTTTTTCATGAGTGACCTATATTACAGTCATACACGAAAAGCTTTCATCCCACCTCAGAGCTGGCTGGGAACAAAATCCAATGTCACCTGTCTATTTTCAGTGCCACAGGGAAATGTGTTTAGCAAACAAATATCCTGAAAGTCAAAATGTGGTGATTTTGAGGAAAAAAAAAAAAAAAAAAAACAAAACAACAAACAAACAAACCACAAAACATTGTTTCAATCAAATTATTTGTAGCACATAGAAGGAAAACAGTATTTCATTTCCACATGACAGCATAATCCTAAACATCTAATACATCCCTTAGTAAGCTGTCATTTTGCTGGAAAAAAAATTACATGAGCGTGTCTACTTCCCATTGTCTACCTTGATCCAAGGAAGGCTAACATTAGAAATCTGGACTTTGCCACAGGCAAACTGGAGGCAGAATTTAGCAAAGGCTATATAGTGATTACTGTAAGAGGCCTTAAGGCTTTTAGCCATGGTTTGCACCAGTAATTTAGGTATATCCCACTGGAAAGAGTTGCTGAAAAGGAAAACCAAGGAGAAACATACCCTTAGAAAAGATAAATCTGAATATGAAATATATAGCATATCAAACTTATTTGATTTAAAGCATCAAACACATGGATTGTCCTGAACACTGTCCCTATTACATGCCACAGTTAAACTGAACTCATCAAGCCAAAAGCTTGAAATTAATGCTCTGGGAAAGAAGAACTGCTGCGGGACTCACTGTTAAATCCCAAATATGGGGGATTTATCATTAAGTGTTTAAGATCAATTGCATCAAATCCCTCTGATAAATTCAGTGGATTAAAGCTAACACAGAAGTATTAGATTTATCAATGGAAAACACAATAAAGGAACTGATAAGGGTTATTTCTAAAGAGTAACCATATTTTAACATGCCTCCAAGTTAAAGCCAGTGATCTTTTTGGAGAAAACATGGACTCTAGGCATGATTTTTTCAGGTAGTTACAGCACAGCAAGAAATAGTAGGATGAAAATTATTTCTTACCTTATCTTCTGAATTAAAGTATACTTTCCTCCAAGAGAAAAGTACAATCTCATAATAGAAAAATCCATGAAAACAAAATGCAACTAGTGAAACTAATATTTTCTCCCCCCAAAAAAGAGCTTTTTCTCTTGAATCCTATGAAGTATTGCAAGTAAAAAGACTATATCACATCCATTTTCTCAAAGAAACCCGTGCTATGCATTGTTTTGGAACTTCTCATTCACAATGTGTACTAACATTTTCAGTGATAAAAAAACTACTAAATAATATGCAATAAAGTTTCGTTTTGAGCAACACAAGAGGCTACACTTATATGAACCACTTATGTTATGGATATGGAGAGGATTAAAAATAAATAGATCATAAAAAGAATGCCTCAATTACAAATACATATTTATGACACAGGGTAACTCTCACACAGACGCCAAAAAATATTTTTATCCCAAAGAAGTTCTAGTGGTGTTAATTTGTCTCTACCAAAAATTACATTTTACGGCAGACTTCACCTGATTGATAGAATAGCTCTAAAAATTATTTAGCAACCTAACTGGGATCTGAAAGTCAGTATCATCATTTTCATGTCACAGAGAAGAAATTGAGGCACATGTAAATAGAGACCCACAAGCAAGTTAAGAGAAAGGAACAGGCCCAAGTTCTCCCAAGTCCAAGGACACGACACTGGGCTTATCATTACTACAGAAAATTCAATACGGAATGGCCACCTTAGCTGTCTCTGAAACTTCTGGGAACCCTTTTACAACTTCAGGCTTTCATCAACAGTAACACAAGGATAATTTGGACAATTTTACAAAGGGATTATCAGAACAAACTGCTTTGTGGTATCCGGCACCATGTTTGCAAGTATAAACATAGATTAGGGTAAAATTTATTTTCAAAGCAAAGAGATACTAAGGTTTCTCTAAAATAAAGTTTAAGAAATGTGGTTAGTTCATTCTTTTGTAACTCCAGGAGCTGTAAAGCTTTAGCCTTTGAAAATGATCTGTTCCTTCATTTATTTTAATCCTCTCTGGATTTCCATCCATTATTTAGAAGTGTGAGTTGTTTATGCAAACAAGGAAAATGATAGTTTTCTGATTTTATATGCAGAATCATGACATTCCACTACAATGCATTATTAGCATGATAATACTTTGCACTTTTATAGTGGTTTCCATACAAGGAATTCAAAGTGCTCTGAAGAAATTGCCACTTTGGCCATTCAAATTTATATTGCCAAATCGGCTAGGAAAATATGTTTCTGCAATTTTTCAACTGCTCTCAATTAAATAAACTGTATTTAACATAATGTGTATGCTTTATAATTCCATCTGGTGAAAAAACTGTTGCTTTTGAATAAGTACTATATGCAAATCAACATTTAAGTGCATAGTAGTCCCCTGCAGCTCCCTGCAAGTTGCGACTTTACAGATGTTCCCAATAGCTCAATGGAGTGTGTAAAGAAAGATCACAATTAAGGGTTGTCTTGCTAAAGGTCTAAATGCACCAGCAGGTCCCACTACCTTCCTATGTACCTTTAGCCAGAGATTTGATACGCATCTGTTTCTTCTGAGCCATTGATCCAAAAAAGCCCAACAGGATACTTGCTTGTGTTTCTTTTTTTTTGAATTAAGAAATACTAGGGTTTGGTGTTTTTTTCATTCTCTAGACAACTGTGTTATAGCTTGGGAACCACCAGTTAACTGCAGCCTGTCTACACACAGGAGAAACTTGGTCTGAGTAGATGTCTGTGGCAGGCCGCACAGGCGCACTTAGTTACTCTGCAGCCAGCTATCATTTGTCTAGTTCAAATAGGATTGTAGTGTTGACCCCACCAGGCAATCACTTCGACACTACAAAAAACAATGAACAATGGTGGCCACAACTTACCACCACAAAAAATAATGCCAGTACAAAGAATGACCAACTGTCATCCCTGTGGCATGGGTCTGTAGGTAATGTTCTGGCAAATTGTCCTGGTTTCAGTCAGGACGGAGCTAGTTTTGTCTTCAGCAGCTCCTGTGTTTTGGATTTAGTAAGCGAAACATGGTGACAGTGCACTGCTGTTGTTTGTTGCTGTGGAATGATCAAAAGTTTCCCAGGTTTTGCTGATGTACAGGTGCAAACACCTGGGAGGGGCACAGCCAGAATAGCTGATCTGAACTGGCCAGAGAGAGTGTTCCATGCCATAGGCAGCATGGCCGGTGTGAGTGAGGGTCAGGCATTGCCCTCTGGGCTCTGGTTCCTTGTTCAGTTCATGTTCTGTTCATGTTCCCTTCTTGTTACCTTATTTTTGTTTTACTTCCTTTGCGCCTGTTTGTTCAGCTGTTTGTTCCTTCGCTCGCTCTCTCTGGA
>KL258788.1:10101-23823 GCA_000699545.1 Podiceps cristatus | reverse complement strand
GACCTTTCTATGATTCTATGATTCTATATCTGTTTTCTTTTCAACACCTGATATCAGCAAAAGAAGGAGGTCTAAAAGTGCGGGAAGCTCAGCTACAAGTCCCTGATTTGCCGATATGAATGGCTATCATCAATGTATATCCAGCTGAACCAGGACTTTTTCTGTTCATGGCACTGCCCTAACTACCCACCATAAACCCTGGGCATTGGTCCTTACTTCAGTGGAATCTCCTTGTCAGAACTATTTTACTTTTGACACATGTTACTTCCCCAGGCACTCTGTTGTTCTGAGGCAGACTTTCTACAATGGTTCTAGGTGAAACCATTTCAATAAACTACTCAAAGAATTAAACCAGACTTTAAGAGAGTGAAAAAGATTTTCCAGTTTACAAGTCACAATGGCCACCTCTATGATGATATCCTGAAACCTTAGTAAAAGTTTAATTCCTTAGTCAGGAGTGGAACAGAATTTATTAGTCTACCACCAAAGATGCTAGAGGTCATAACACTTTCCTAGGACACCTGAGTTTAAACACTCATTGGCATGGCTGACTGAATCCTCCGTCCCAGTGCTGATCCAACCCTGAGTGACTGGGTAGAGCAAATGCATTTCTGCCTCTGTTGGAATTCTGACATTTTTTTCCCCTCTGCTTTTCCTTCAAGTGCTTGAAATTAAATGTTTCTCATTGGGCTAGGTGTTCACTTCCTGTTACAGTATTTATTTTATGTTTTATATTTCATGAAGGAAAAGTTATTCTTCTTCAGAAATGTGCCATCCTTTTTGCCATGGGTGCCTTAACCTATTATTCAAAGGAGGAGACCCACTCCTTGTGCCATCGTCTTTTAGGTGGTAATATAGTAAAATACCTCACTACTCCTTACAGAAAGAAGAGTCTTTGCTTGTGCCTGTAACCGATCTACTCATAAGGCTACTGGAGATAGGTAATGAAGAAGACTTATAAGTGTGTATAAGCACAGTGTACCCTGAGAACCAATATTTATTTGGTAAGGCTAATTTCAGATAAAATAAATCTAATTTCAGATAAAGCTACTGTTCTTGACAATGTCTCATAAGATTAATGCCCAATCTTTGCTCTGAGGTAAAATTTCAGGTATATTTTGCCAAGACATAGTAGACTATAATTATTTTTAAAAGTGTGATTCAAAATTGAGACCCAGCCCACCTCTCCCATTTCCTCCAGGCTTAGATATATCAGAGCAGCTCTTCACAAGCACAAAAATGGCATGCTGGTGTTTGCCAACAGGAACATTTCCCTACCTTCTATATAGAATATTCTATATAGAAGCAAGAGTTTCTATGGTTTTTCTTTCATTGTAGAAAGGATTAGAAGCCTACCTAGACATTCTTGCCTTTCAGCTGTAATAACATGGTTTTGACTTCAAGCAGGAGTGATTTTACTTTTCAGACCTTGTGATGATGAACATACATCACATGTGATCTTGGGATTAGACAAGGTTGGGGGTGCAGCTAAAACTTAATTAAAAGTTTTCTACAGACTTGATGAAAAAATGAGCATGTTCTTAAAACCCAAAGTGAAAGGGAAAAAAAAAAAAAAAAAAAAAAAAAAAGCCTACTAGAAAAACGCAGGTTGGATTAAATTGACCACTATTGTTTAATGCAGTCCCATTTGTGGATTTAAACTCAGAAGTGACCATCCTATCTGACCTCAGATATAACAAAGGCCATAGATTTTCACCCAGAAATTTCATCCTTTCACTCAGTAACTCAGAATTGAGTTGATTTGATCTTTTATAAAAACATGTAGTCTCTACTGAAAGCAATGAGGAGTTTACCCCTCCTCACCAGCAACATTACAGGTAATATTGCATACAAGAGGTTGTTGCACTTCTAAGGTTACTCAGTCACTGGCAGGAAAATCCATTTAAGAGGCAAATCTATCCTGAACAAACAGGCCTTTAATCTCTTGCATTATCTTCATTCAAGGTGATTTTATTCTGGGATCCTGAGGAAAAAAGGCTTCTATAATTGCACTGCCGCATATGAATGTCTGTTTAATGACTTTTTAACCCATTAGCCAGCTATGGGACAGCAATCTGAAAGAAATGAGTTTCCCAGAAATAGGTAGCTAGATAAAAAGAGTCTACTAGTGTCCTAGTGGACTTAAATATTAGACAGTGAAAAATCTGCATAGGAAAAAGAGTCTGTAAGTGTTCCAACTACAGAAAAGCTTCAGCTGAAGACTGAAATTTCACAGGCACCACAGAATCACTAACTCACAAAGTCTGTCAATAAGAGTGATGACCATTCCTTTGAAGAAGCTAGGAAATGTGGATCTCCATCAGATGATGCTGAGGAACCCAGCCCACCTTGGCTGAGTCATTTGGTTGCTGAGCATTTGGTCAGGTTGGCTTTGCTTTACTTCCAGTTCTGTGAATCCGTCCTTTTATTTTTCCCCCAATTCTCTAAAAAACATTTCCCATTTCAGTAAATGGAAGCATCTTGCTGAACAATTTTTTTTTCTGTGTTTTGATTCAGCATAGAAAAATAAAAACCTGTAAGTCTGATTTAATTTCACCTGTTTTTTGTCTTTATGGCCCAGCTGCTGGACCAATACTGATCATTAGTTGCACGGCTGTATCTCGGTGAAGGCACATTCTCACTTCCCCTGTGAAGCTGGACACTAAACAAGTGTCACAGAGACAATCCCTGCCTGAAAGAGCTGCAAATAATAAGGAAAATTTAGTCCTTCAGGCATAGAGACATAAAGTAGAGGAGATGATCTTCTAAATCCAGCTGCACCTAATCCCCCCAAAACTGGCACACTTAGCAGTTAGTATAGTTGGATTCATTCTGTAAAGGTTTACTTCCGCTAAACCAGATAGCTCATGTCTCTAAATGTCAAAGTTCATTTTGCAATAGCAGGAATCCATTTGGAAGATGCAAGGCCAAGAGCCCTAATGTCAGTTGTGTGGAAATCAAACAGTAAGAGAGATTGTGCTGTTTATAAGGAAGAACAGCATACCAAACTATAGAGAATTATAAGCAGGACAGTAACAATATCAAAAGCATTCTGAGTAAATAAAAATAATTCAGGAAAGACTCTTCCCCATTTATTCATGCCTAGTGAAAAGAACCAAACCTGCTGAGCATGAAGTTGCCATCATGGGGCTTCCCCTCCCCACCTCATGCCAAACCAAGACCCATACATATAAAGGAAATTCAAAATAGTACTGTCTTCATGTGAGGTGATCCATTCTATAGGCCTGTATCAAAGGTTGTGAGATTTTAATGGGTAATCAGCCAGCTTGAGACATTCCCTCGAGGTGCCTGCATACTTTGATTACAAAAGAACTCAACACTACACCTCTGCTGCTCAGACTGAGCTCTCTGTGTCTAGTACCTTATATTATCAGACATATATTTTGTATTAATTTATACCTTGGGGAATAACGGCACATTAGTTTCCAACTTGAAGAAATCTCCTGTCTCTTTAAATTGACATCAGGTGAGGCTCCTACAACCACATAGTAGAAGCTTCCTCACATACACATATAAGAAAAGGTCTCTCTCACGGACCAAATGGTGATGAAAATGACCACTTAGAAGCCTTCCACAGCTGCAGTATTGCCAGTTCTTGGCGTTCAGGTCTTATGATTAAAAATTAAGTAAAAATGATGAAAATAGGCTGCATTCTTGTTTGTCTTCTATTCTTTCTTTCTTCCTTTCTTCCCAGTTTTTCCTATGTCACTGTAAGGACCTGAGAACTTCAAATTCTTTAAGAGTAAATGCACTGATTTCCACCCAACCACATTGCTCTAGTATATGATGTTTTACAAAAATCATTAAATATTGCAAGGCTCACATAAAATCACAACAGCTGGCAGCATGGTTGAATGAACCAGTCTTCCTAGGATCTTTGTATGGACAAAACAGGCTGGCATGAGCAACTATTTTCTTCAAGTAGAAGAGATGGAGCTAAAAAGAATGACTACAGCAGATAATCTGTGACCTGTCCTAAGCTCCTTTTTATATCTGGCTTTATTGATGTCTCCTTGTTTATTCTTCTGTGAGTATAGTCAGTGGACGTATGATCTTCTGCAAACAGTTTTGCATCTGTATTACAAATCTGCAGAGACAGATAGCCAAACACAAACCAGCTGCAAAACAAACAGATGTTGCAATATTAAGCTCAAGATGGTAAGTCTGTCTGAGAAGAACGTAAGAAACAAGGCTCAATGCCTGGTTTATGCATCTATTTGGTTATCTTACTCACTGAGAAAACAAAAAAAGCGTCATGTGTCCATCCATGAATAGGCACAGATGTATAGCTCAGCTCTATCTCTCACCAACATCCCCCTTTCAAAATTTCATGGCTAATTTCCTCATCTTTCTTTTCTTTTCTTGTGTACTTGTTTTTTTCCTTTATGCCTGCCCTCTTTCTCATATTATTCCTCAGAAATGGAGTTCAAGTATGTACTCTTGCGTACCATTGCAGAAGGCCATCTTCTAGTCCAAACTGCACCACTTCACTTAAGAAAGTTAAAATTATCTATTTTAGCACAAATCAGCCATAGCTCAAAGTGTTCTGGTCATGACCTAAAAAGGTGCATGTACTCCAGAAAAAAGGTGCATGTACTCCAGAAAAAAAAAAAAAAAAAAAAAAAAACCACGGTTTGAGATCCCATGCACTCTATGGCAGATATCCAAACAAGGGATTAGAGCAGGACTTCCATGAAATCCAAGATGCTATGTCCAACTCTGAAGTTGTCACAACTCCTAGATATGTACTTAAATCAGGAGCTGTGTAGACATTTAGCATAAAAATTCCCCAGGTGCCTTGAGTTCTGTGTTGCTATGTGCATACAGCCTCCTAAACTCCCTCAGCTGAAGGTGCCAAGGTCAGAGTCCTGCCTAAGCTCTAAATCCACAAATGAGGAATTCCTCTACTTATGACCTAAAACTCACAGGAGCATGCTCTGCAAACAATGCCACAGCTGTCCTTTCCTTTGTTAAAACCTGACCAGAGTAAGAGCATACACCCACCACCCCTATTCACTATTTTGAGGATAAGAGCATTTATCACTGAAAAACAGCTTTAGTTTTCTTAAGGATAGTCATCTCTACATGTCCTCTTTTCAAGACGCTATCCTAACTTTAAGGATATGCAGGTAGAGAAGAGCACACTCGAAGCCCTCCCACTGAATATTTTCCATTTTCCATAAAAGTATTAAAGATCTAGAGAAGGAGGAAAATTAAGAAAGAATAATATGATCCTGAACCTGTGATTACAAAATTCAGCTTGCAAAAGAGCACCAAATGTCCTGGTTGTTTTCTCAAGGCTTTGTATGGATTAAACTGTCATGGGATAAAATACAGAGCAGCCCATGATGCAGGGACTGGGCAGCACAGTGCCATCTCTGAAGTGAATTCTGTATCCGCCTGGAGAATCAGTGCTCCCTTTCCCAGTGACTCTGTAGTCAACAGAGACCATTCGCCACTGGAGCCTATTGACACTGTCTGACCTGTTGCCCTGGGAGAACGGGGTCTTCATTTACTCAGTGAGCTGAGATATGCAGAGGGACTGAGCCTCCTGCAGCTGAACTATAGGGCTAATGGCTAAATTACTCTTTCTACCTCCTCTGGTCTACTATTAAAAAGAAAAATCATGACCTCGATTGCATTTTCAAAAGAAAATTTACAGATGCTGACATGCAGGAGAAGCTTCTTCACTCTGAATTCCTCCCATGGGAGAAGACACTGTATTTCATAGTTCTCAGCAAAAGTCCCAAAATTCGGGGAGAGGGAGCACTGGTAGGAAAACACCTCAATCATTAGTGTTTCTGCGTTACTAAATCAAGTGTTCCTGCTCACAGCTCTGTTCTAGGCATGGAGTTCTGCCCAAGTATCGCATATCCTCAGTACTATCACCAGGACTTTTTTTGTAAGAGCCTAGATGCAGATGCTAGACTTTGTAATAGTCAGCATTTTGGTGTCCACATCACTGGCCAGAGGCTATAAACCAAGCTTTCAGGAGTGAAATGACCATCTCCATTTCTTGGAACCCCGTTGAAACATTGTTTCTCAAAAACCTATGCTTGGTGTGTAGATTTCAGACCCTTTCTCAATGTAAATCTAGAAAGGATGCTTAAATATAAACCTGAAAAGACTGGCCTTATGTTCATGGATATTCTTGTAATGTTTTCTTGACCCTGATAAATCCATTTGTTTGGGTTAATCCAAACATTTTACTGGTAAACATTTTAATTTTTTCTTTGGTTAAAGGAAAAATTAATTTTGTATAAAACAGGTATCCTATCATTAGTGAAATACCCTAAAGTGATTTGTGCTTGTTTTTGTTAAACATTATGCGTTGGTTCCTGAAACCAAATTAAAAGTATCATGGAAGACATTGGATCTAAATATTAGGAAAAAAATCTTACTTCATAGGTCTAGTAGACATTTTATTTAATAACTTTGAAAACAAATATAAGCTTTTCCTATCTCAAACAAAAGTTTTATTTAATTAATAAACATCTCATGGCTATTTTGTGTCATCACTTCTATAAAATTCATTGCAAACTTATTAAAAAATGTGATGATTTGAAATTGTAGACCACTGAACATTGGAAAATTTTAAGCACACTGGGTCTTGAAGGCAGTTTTTCCTACAGGAAAGGCAAAAACAGTACAGAGGTGAAAAGAAGTTATGACAAGCTGTGCATGGACATTGCTAATGGTCTGTGCCTTTGCCTCTCCACATTTTCTGAAATTAATTTAGCTTTCATTTGGTGAACTTTTTTCGTATATTCAAGTGGTGTATTTTTCCTCTACATTACTAAATCTCTGCTAGAATTACCTAATACCTGACTTGTTAAAAATGTTTTCTGGGCACCTGCTAATAACTGTCTACATCAAAACTGTATTCTAAAGCTGCCAGTGTATCTGCAGACACACCTGGCAAGGCCTAGCCCTTATAGCAAACAGGTTATTGCTGGTTTGAGAAAGCAGGGACACTCAGGTTCCGCTATTTGCCCTTACTCCCAGGTTGGCACAGGCACAGTCATACTTCAAGCCCATGTCACACGTAGCCACGGGGCCCTGTAGAGTCCAGCATGGTTAGTGATGGTGGGTGGCGCGTGTGGATGTGCTGTTGGAGCTGCAGCTAAGTCACTCAAAGAGGTTACTGCCTCTTCTACTGCTCTTCCCCAGCACACTGAGGGCAGCCAAACCGCCCTTTGCAGTCACTTCCTAACCTGCCAAAATGATCTTGCTTAGCCTAACCACATTTAAAAGTGGTGATGCTGTTTACAGAACCAGCTCGGAAAGCAAACATGTTGGCAGAGCCCGAGGAACAGTATAACCAGGTATGGGAACAGTGAAGCTCCAGTGACGTGGAGACTTCAATGTCTGAAAGCAGCTGAGCTGTGGCTGGAACAGCATGCTGGACTGCAGCTGGAGCGGTCTGCAACCACGCAGATCAATAGCTGCACATCCTTATGGAAATATTTAAAACCACTAAATATCAAAATAACTCTAATGACCTGTGATTCCTCTTGGGGACTTCTTTGCAATTTAACTGTGGTTATAGGGGACTGGCAATGACTATGGGTGGCTGGTGTGTGGTAATACCTGTTTGTTTGTGGTGAGTGGTGGTGGTGATTCAGACTGATGGCTAGCATACGCCAAATAGCATTAATCCCACAAATACGGAAGGAGAGCAACATTTGCAGAATAGGTTTAAAACAGACAGGGTGGCACTTTTCTGGAGGGAATGTGGTAAACAGATGAGGAAATCTAAAGAATGGAGCATGAAAAAAGATAATCTGGTGAAAACATTTAATTCACAGAAGAGTTTAGTCTTTGCTGACAAAGATAAATCAGAAACGGGAGAAAACACAGCAGACTGAGGAGGACAGAAAGCCTGTGAAAAACCTGCTGACCGGAGACGTTACTGTCTCCAGTTCCACCCCACAGCTGCTCATCAGCCCCATGGACTTCTGGCTAAAATGACTGTCTGATCACTGTCATGACCGCACTAACCTACCTCAGTCAAAATGAATAAAATCAGGCTAAACAGAAGATCTTTGCTGACTGGACTCATTGTGGCTGAAACTATTTCAGAACTGTTCTTAAAAGCAGTTCACCTTCTAATTTGGAAAAGGCTAACCCAGAAATAATAAGATAATGAGGGCAGTAGTGTTATTGCTTGATATAAATGCAACCACACAATGATGTATGTCTGATCACAGCTAGCACCATTCAGCTATGCCTGCCTAGTGAGGAGGGGCTGCAGAGTGCTGCTCAGAAACACAGCGAGATGACTACACCAGAATGGCCAAGGACACAGCTCTCCATGGCATTGCTCAAAGCAGAAGCACATGGATTTGGAACATAAATCCTTTCACTAACGTGTAGTTCTGGAAAGGAATGAATACTGCTCCAGTAGACCTGACAAATCATCCAGAAGAATGAGAAAAAGGAAGGAGCACATCCCTTATGTCATCCTTCCCGTACTCCTATTTAAGGATGTGCTACAGATCACTTTCAGAAATGGGATCTCAGGCCAGATCAACCTTTCAGACTTTGAAGTTCCTGGGAGTCCATACACACTCATACACAAATGATCAACTGTAGCAATGTGAGCAACACCACAAGCTCCTCATAACTCTGTAATCACAAGTAGTTCCACTGAGTTTCCACACTATCTTCTTGAATAAGCGAAAAAAAGACCTTGTTTTATAATGGGGTTTTAGAATACTTTAACAATGGACACTAGACATTAACAATGGATTGGGCAGGCAGAAAAGGATCAAAAATCTGGGCAGCTAGATGAAGTTCCAGAAATGAGTAAAACCATGTACAAGTTCCAGCAAGATGGTTGTCAAACAGAGGCAGTGGGAAGCCACCCAAACTGTTTGTGATATATGATACAATCCATTAAGTTAAATTGCTAACACCTTTTAAGAGGGCAAGGGTGACATACTTCCTAGCATTGCTTCTACCTGCTGCACCCCTGCACTTTGTAACTATGGCTGGTCCTCTTAGGCATCAGCCATGCAATCAGCCATCAGCATAAGTAGCTGGTAGGGGCATAGAGCAGCACTGTATGAGCTACCTTCCTTCTAAAACAAATATTGAACAGATTTAAGGGGGGAATTTCTGCCTTTGCAGATCACGAAGCAGTAGATTTTGAACCAGAGTCTCCCATCTACCCTTTCACATCTTCAACATTTTGATTGAAGTCTGCCTAATTTTTTATATCTAAATAAATTTAAGCTCTTTGGAAGAACAAGAATTCATATCAAACAAGAAAACACTCAGCTTCTGTCCAAATGTGTTATTTTCATTGACATTATAAAGGAGTGAAATAACAGTAGCAAGAAATCACAAACATAAGCATACAATTAAGTCAGCAGAAATCACTGCTGAGAGGGGATATGGCTGCTGCCTATAAATACATCAGAGGGTAAAGCTGCAGGAAGGGAGACCAGCACCAGGTCTCTCCAAGTGCTGACAGACAACAGCTGGTGGGCTGTGCTCAGATGTGACCCTGTCTGTGGCAAATGAGACCCATTCTTCAACCCAGCATGTTAGCATTAATATACTTCCAGCAAATAGCCTGTACACCAAACTGCGCACGAGGGTGGCCGAGGCACAAGCGTGCCTTTTGCAGCATGTGATGTGTGGACAGGACTCACCAGCAAAGGGTGAGGTGGGCATCTAGCTGCAGTTATCACACCAGCAAACTCCAGGTATTTGTCATTCAAAGCCTTCTGCTATGAGCATGTGGGGGGAAAAAAGGCCTGTCTGCCCTCTTAGTTTTCACCTCCTTCAGGTTTTATGCAGGAAGGTCGTATGTTCCTTCTGTTTTAATTTCGGTGGGGTTAGCAGGAGTATTCTCTCCCCACTAACATCCACTGGCATCACCAGCACCAGGATCTTCAGTGAGAGGTATTATTAGGAAGAAAAAAAAAAAAAAAAAAAAAGTAGGAAAATGCAGCCTGCACAATAAAGATTGTAAAACTAGGTACTTAGGTTCATTGAATCTAACTATATAGACATCGAAGGAGTAATAAAGCTTTACCTAATAAATGCTAGTAACCTCTAAACGTGACTTAATAGCTTCAATTTAATGACTTTGGGCTATATCCAATGACAGAGTCTCAAAAGCTTTAGGTGACTGGTCTCCAGCATGTAATCTGATTTAAGTGCCAATATTCCCCAAAGGGCGGGTTAGCACCTCAAAATGGGACCCAAAGGAGCCAGCTCAGAGGGGAGCAGCCTGGAGCTGCTCCTCTCTAAGAGCAACTGAGGGGTGAGTTTCTCTCTTCGTCAGATGCAGAGCCCGCCATCCTCTTCTAAACTTAATATTTTTTCTTTGAAGGAACAGCATCAGGTTACTGTTGGCTTTTCAAAATTGTAAAGGAAGCCAAACAAACTACCCTAAAGTCTAGTGATGGCCATCTGAAGTATGTAAGAAGTGAGGGTCAATTTATTCAGAGTAACTGATTAGAGCACAAACATGCCAGGAGAATGCCTGAGTCTCAAGGCAGTGGAAGAAGATGGAAAAGTTTTTCTTCAGAAATGTGATTTTGACATTTTTTTTGGTAATACTGTATGTTAGAAGCAGCTAAAAGTCTGACAGCGAAGTAATTTGTTCTGGTGGAGACAAACTAGTGAGAAAGTGCAATTCAGGCAGTCAGAGGTGAATGATGTGGCTCTGCAATATATTACATGGCTCTCATCACTTTATGTGATATATGTGTGAATAATTAAAAACTTGAGGCTGCTATGTTTAGGTTAGAAACAGGGGATTTAATTCGTGATATATAATATCTTAAAGCAGATACTTATCAGTCACACAAAAAATTATTGGTGTGCAATCTATATAAATGAAAAAAAAAAAAAAAAAACAAAAACAAAAACAAAAACAAAAAAACCCCCAAACATTAAGAATACAATGTGTAGTTCCCAAAAGTGAAAGGTAAGCAGCTCAAATCAGACCTTTTATTTCCTCTCTTCATGAGTATACTTGAGAATACAGTTAACTCAGTGAAGAATCTTCATTTTTTTTCTCCTTTTTTTTCTGACAGGGGCTTTCATTCCCCCCACTGAAGGAAACTAAACTGAGAGAACTTTACAGGCCTTTCTATTGACTCTGTGAATAATCTTGACTCTAAGGATTATCCTCAAGCAGCTGTGGAGAACACAAAAGCTTTCCCCAGAACACAGGAAAAGGAATACTGATGCAGCCTGGGGCAGATTTTTTTTTTTTTTGCTCAGCTCTCAAGTGATTTTTAAGAGCCAGCTGGTCTGGAAAATGAGGAATTTGTTTGTAGGAAAGGTAAACACTGCCAAAATCAACAAGTTCCTTCCTTAGGGGCCTGTAGAGCAAATTGGTCCGCAGATTAAGACAGTTCAGTCAAGTCATGTTGGGGCTAACATCAACCCTTCAGGCTCCCTAGCTTTTACCCCAGAAAATATGAAGAGAAGTGGTATATTTCTTATGGAAGAATTATATATTGTAGTCTCAGAAAAATTAAATAAATTAGAATTGATCTCTGTAAATATCCTGGCACAGGATTTGGGGGCTTAACTGAGGTGACTGGTAGGTTTACTAGTAGTTTCCTTTGCACTTGGTCAAATAGGCTCTGTCTTGACTCGCTAGACTGGTATCGGTGAAGGATTTAATGGTGATTAGAGCTGTGTAAAATGATCTCATGTGTTGTCACCTGCCAAAGAAATTTCAGTGGGTGAAGCCTAACCCTATTCACAAGTCATTCTTCTAACCTAAGCCAGGAAATGTGTTAAATAAGCAGAGCCACAGTGTCTTACAGAGGTGGATTTCATCTTCATGAATGCACAGGATGAGTGTGAGAGACACAGTGAGATGGAAAAAACACAGCATTTTACAATCTGCTTTGTACTTTCCCATCACTGTTTGTTTCAAAGGCATTAAATAATTAAGACATATTGTGTTTTTCTTAATCCAGGGAAGACACAAAAAAAGAGTTCATCATTCCCATTTCATAGTTCAAGAAACAGAGGGAAATAGAAACTCAATGGTCGTGCTAATTCTGGTGCCATAAATCATAACAGAGTTTTATCAGAAATGGTATAATAGGAAGGTAAGGCAAAGTTTTCAAATTATTCTACTAAACAGAGGTACCTAAAACTTTAGCAAGCAGTTCTGGATACTTTGGCTGGCTGTAGCTGACATGGCCAGGTCACGCACAGTTCAGTCGGACTTTATTGGCATGACAACATCTTCACACACAGCTACAGGAAATCAGCAATACAGCTGGGAGGGAACCCAGGTCTCCTGACTAGCAATTCTGTGTATTAATGACAATACCCTGCTTCCAGTCCCTCACATCCTCACAGCATTTTTCAATCATTAACTAATGCATCAGTCAGGTTTGTTTGAGACAGAGATGCAACAAGCAAGCTCAAAATGAAAAGCATGTAGGGCCACCATTTCAGTGGGAAAAGGTTAACTCACTCTAATTAAATCCCACAGAGCCTCTCTGTTCAGGAACCACCACATTTTAAAAGCAATGAGGGTTAACATCTCATTAACGGGAAGGCTGGTTTCTATAAGGCTGTTATATAAAGATTTTTGATACTTAGTTCTGCTGGAAATCTGTGCTGGAGAATATTATATTTAAAAGTCTGTTGGAAAGGCTAAAGAACTGCTAATCACTGCAGTTACACTCTCATTTTGACCTAAATTAATGCAGCTCTGCAGACTTTGCCTTCTTCTGCACATCTATGCATGAGACCCTACATGCCATGTGACATAATCGGAGGGAGCACACATGTACATCAGGTCATACGACAGACACGCTCCATTTTAGGACAGAGCTGCTGCACTTGCTGACACCAAGAGGGACAGACGCATGAAGTCTGCTCATGATGGATGTGGTGATGCACTACACGGAAGCCCCTCGCTGTTCAGTCTCCTGTGGACCCAATTCTCTGTCCTGCTCCAGGACTGCAGGCACAGAGGCTGAGCACCAGCAGGGCTAAGTGCCATGGAAATTCCTCTACTGCATGAGACACAGATACCGCAGCTCCAGCACAGCCTGAGCGTTGTTTGAAAGGGGTGCCAAGGGTGGATCTGGCATGTAGCAATGATCTCTGCCTTTTACTGCACATAAACTACTTTGTATTGGTCCTAGAATCATAGAATCATAGCATGGTTAGGGTTGGAAGGGACCTTGAAGATCATCTAGTGCCAACCCCCCTGCCACGGGTGGGCAGGGACACCTCCCACTAGACCAGGTTGCTCAGAGCCCCGTCCAGCCTGGCCTTGAACACTTCCAGGGATGGGGCAACCACAGCTTTTCTGGGCAATCTGTGCTAGTGCCTCACCACCCTCATTGTGAAGAATTTCTTCCTTATATCTCACCTAAATCTGCCCTCCTTTAGTTTAAAACGATTCCCCCTTGTCTTTTCATTACACATCCTTGTAAGAAGTCCCACTCCATCCTTCCTGTAGGCCCCCTTCAGATACTGGAAGGCCTGAAGGTCACCTCGGAGTCTTCTCTTCTCCAGGCTGAACAGCCCCAACTCTCTCAGCCTGTCCTCATAGGAGAGGGGCTCCAGCCCTCCGATCATTTTTGTGTCCCTCCTCTGGCCCCGCTCCAGCAGCTCCGTGTCTCTCCTGTGCTGAGGCCCCAGAGCAGGAGGCCGCACTGCAGGTGGGGTCTCACCAGAGCGGAGCAGAGGGGCAGAATC
>JMFS01017288.1:0-16304 GCA_000699545.1 Podiceps cristatus | reverse complement strand
GCGTCACCGGCCTCATCATTATGCATGTCTAGTCTTTAATTGAATAGTTTGTTGTAGGGGCCTCTGCTGTGGTAGGTACTTTGGAAGAGAAGTGAATGAGACTTAGCGTTTTAAGATTTTTGTAAACCCAAGAGAAATGTATTCAATTTCTTTCCTAGACATACTTTCTAGCACCTAGCACTATGAAACGTAGTAATGCATATTTGTATGGTTTCAAATGTATTACTTCTTGTGTTCTAAGACTGCTATTTAAAACTAGATTTTTAAAATATTCTTATAGGAAGGAAATTCAAACAAGATGTTTTCCTTGGAGAGTCAGGCAGGACTCCAGATCCTGACTATTGTAGTGTAGCTATTCTTCCCCAGGCTTTTAGGCTGCTGACCTCCATCAACATGATACAATTGCCCTTGATGCTAAAGTTGTGAATTCTTCAGCAGCCTGCCAGGCAATCAGGCAGAGAGATGGGTAGATTTCTGACAGTGCATTTAGGTCTCAATGAATCTGCATTTAGTCAGAAATGTCCCAACCAGCTCTAAGAATAACACACTTCAGAGCGAATCATCATTGCCTTGAGACTTATCCCTTAAAACCTTGCAGAAATGTTAGCAGCATGTTGTGTCATCTGCAAAGTGTTGCATTTTTCATTGCCTGATGAAGGGGAGAGTCAATACAATTTGGGTTTGGTTTTTTGTTGTTGTTGTTGTTGTTATATCTTCATGCCTAGATACAACGAGTCCTGGCTGCAAGCCAGTCTGCTGCAAGCCAGTTCTAGTCTATAAATCATGCAGCTTTAAGTTAGGAAGGCATCATGTCTCTGCAAATTTCCTATGCTTCTCATCTGCTTTGCAGTACAGTAAAAATAAAAACATGATCACCTACTTTTACCAGTAAACATAATGTTAGACCTGCTAGTAGGCAGGGCATGTTCAATGACAATATTCAGACTGTATCGTTAGGTAAAAGGATTTTGCGCTACCTCTATTTCCAACATTCATACCTAGGATGCAGAGCACAGGTAGTTATGTCGTAGTGGGTCGACCTTGGCTGGCCACCAGGTGCCCACCCAGCTGCTTTCTCACTCCCTCTCCTCAGCAGGACGTGGGGAGAAGGTGCAAATGAAAAGCTCGTGGGTCAAGATAAGGGCAGGGAGATCAGTCATCAGTTACCGAAACAGACAAAGCAGACTTGGGGAAGATTTAATTTTAATTTTTAAGATTTTTTTAATTTATTGCCAATTAATAACAGAGTAGGATAGTGAGAAATAAAAAACAAAACTAAAACCACCTTCCCCCCACCCCTCCCTTCTTCCCAGTCTCAACGTTGGTCCCAGCTCTTCTACCTTCTCCCCCGACCAGTACAGGGAGACAGGGAGTGGGGCTTGTGATCGGTTCATAATATTTCATCTCTGCCACTCCTTCCTTCTCATGTTCTTCCCCTGCTCAGTTGTGGGATCCAATCCATGGTATACAGTCCTTTATGAACCTCCCCAATGTGGATTCTTCCCATCCTTCCCATGGGGTTCAGTCCTTCAGGAACAGACTGCTCCAGTGCGGGTCTCACATGAGGTCACAGGTCCTGTCAGAAAACCTGCACCTGCATGGCCTCTTATCCAAGGGCCATAGCTCCTGCCAGGAACCTGCTTCAGCTCTTGACAGCTGGAGCTTCCATCAGGGCACATCGACCTGCTGTGGTGTGGGATCCTCCACGGGCTGCAGTGTGGATTTCTTCTCCACTGCGGTCATCCACGGGCTGCAGGGGACAACCTGCATCACCATGGTCTTCTCCAAGGGCTGCAGAGGTGGCTCTGCTCCTCCCCCTCCTCTTCATTGACCTTGGTGTGTGCAGGGCTGTTTCTCTCACATTTTTTCCTCACTCCTCCCTGTCATAGACTGCTGTAAAGTGTTAAATGTGTTTTCACAGAAGTGCTACTGACATTACCAAGGGGCTCAGCTTTGACCAGTGGCATGTCTTGGACCTGGCTGTAACTGTGTTTGTTCGACAAGGGGGCAGCTTCTGGTGTCTTCTCACATCAACCACCCCTGAAACACCCCTCAATACCAAAACTTTGCCATGTAAACCCAATGCATATATAAAGAAACACTGGTGCATCAAGGAACTGTTAGCAAATAACCAAGTTTAAGATAATCCTGTGTAACTATCATTTTGTGTCTCTTCTTTTTATTTTTTTTTTTTATTTATGATTGGGACTAGTAGTATTAAGGCTCTTGGTTTTTAAGCACATGTATTTATTTTGATTATCACTCACTCAAATTCCTAATCCTTTCAGTTTGCTCTTCTGGAAGGTACTGAGATGTTACTGGCTCGGTACTAATATGCCAACAGGGAAGTACATAGCTGGTGGACTTCTAGTTTCCTTTTTTCCACTATTTTTTCCACTTAAAAACTTTCTGTAACAATGATAGAAGATACAATTACTTAACTCATACCTATTGTGTTTGAGCATATTTCTGCTTCCTTTCCCTTAGGGATTGGTGTAATACCCCACCTGCTCTCCACAAGTTTGCTCACACTGGAGCGGAAGCCAGGTATCAGCTGAGATAAAAAGGCTTCTGCTCATCTACATGGAATGTAGGTCAGATCTCCTGGGATTTGTGAATATGTATCACCCTGTAAAATAACATGACTTCTGCAGTTCCTGACCTCTCCTGAGAATAGCATACATTTAGTGACAGCACAAAAATCATGACATTAATTTATAGATTGAATTTGGAGTATTGACAGATGATATATGGCTGGCTGAGCCTAGGGAGAGTTCAGTGAATAACATGACAATTTACTGCTCCAAACCTGAAACACCCAATCTATTTTTCATTCTCTGTCACTATTCAGCTTGCATTACATTTGGCTCCTTACAGTGTGTAAGGTATACAGAACTGCTAGCAGGTTAAACGTTTCAAGCCTTTTGGAACACTCTCATCACGGAATGAAAACAAGCTGAGAAGAAGAGCACGTGTAAATGAGCACAGAAAGTTTTGTATGCTACTAATGTGTACTTAACCATGTATTCAGCATGGAATATTTTGCTTCATGTACAGTCTAGGCGTGAAAATTTTGGACAAATTCATATACATTGGGGGTGGGGGGAATGTGGTGTTCACTGTCTGTAATCGAAATAATGATGAGATTGTTATGTATCTTCGTTTGTAGCACCAAGGAGATGGGATAGAATCAGTTAACTACAAATGTTGCGATGTTCCTTTGTATAGCCCTACCCAGCTGGACATTAGGTCCAAGAACACTGAGTATAGTATAGCAACCATGGTCTGTGGTTTTAAGGTTTAATTATTAAAGTAACTGAGACAATGTGCATCTGTCAAAGAAGAAGATGGAAGGTGGTTTCGGGTAGTGGGCCGAGAAAGTTGGCCAGGACTGCCAAGATTGAGATCCAAGTAAGTGAGGGGTAATTCTGTCAGGGGGAGATCACGACCACCGACTCATTGACCACCTACCCAATGATACCACCTACTCAAAAGAGAACAATGGACGTGCACAACTGATTCTGTGCAGTAATTTACATGGGAAGCAAGAAAATCTATACCAATCACTAGAGAAAATGTTATTGATTATGTATGAATATAATAAATATGCATGTATTTGATCTATATAACCTGACTGAAACAGGTACCAGGTATGCACGTTAGGTGGAGCGATCCCCCGTGCATCCGGCGCCGTGAATAAAGAATGCCTGCCTTGTAACACTACATTGGTGTTACGAGGTTTGTTCCCGATTTCGGTGACACATCTGTCTTCGTAACAATTTGAGAGGGTGCCAGAAGTCCACTGACAATATGAATGTTGCAATCAGCATTAACCCAGCCCAGTGGGCTATTGAACCATCAGAATGGCAACTGCAGTCAGGATGATTGGTGAAGCTTATAAATTTGCATTTCGCTGCTGGCTAGCAGTGAGAATTAAAGCAGTTCTTAAGACTGAACATTGTGTGGGACTAATACATAGTATTAGTGTATATAGGTATATAGTGATAAGCAAAGACAAAAGTTTTATGTGACTTCTGACCACATGCTCTTGTGAGATGTTCTAGAGTTGTCCCAGCTTCCACGCCTGCAGAGCAAACTTACTTAATGCATTGTCACAACCCATTCGGGTTGTTTAATCTCTTTGTCAATATTTCATGGGAAAACATATTGAACTATGACTTAACTTTAAGTACATAAGTAAATAAATTTTAGATAGAAATAACCAGATTTCAATAATTTAAATTGTTCACATTTCCTGTGTATTTGAAAAGACTACCACATCTATAATGTGTTATGTCCTCCAAATAAAAGTAGAAAATGTACTCCCTTCAGAAAAGTACAGGCTTTCCACTAAGTAATTATGGCCTCATAACCTCTGAGAGCCGCACACAAAACAATCTCTCGCCTGGAGAAGTATCCAGGCCTTTGGGAGTTTTATCAACTCCTTCCCAGCAGTTATGCACTGCTTTTAACAGTAGTTTTATCTATTTCCTCTGTTTTATGAGATTTAACTAGAATAGTTCATTAATCTCTAAAAACAGAGTTCCAGTTGCAACCATACAACAGTTTATTTCAAGATTCCCAGATCTCAAGTAGATATGTGAATGAATCACAAATACACCAATTAGCAGAGATTTCAGGTTCTAAATAGTGTATTCAAGGCAACTGAGATTCCCCTTTACAGTAATTGACGATCCTGGGATGAAGTTCCAAGCAAGTCAGCATTAAATCTCTTAAAGAGAGGACTTGGCCTTTTCCCTGGTAAATAAATAAGAATGTTTTCTTGAGTGAGTTTTACCGTATGAGTAGTTCCTCTGTCAGTTTGGAATATTCAGCCTTAAATTCTCTGGAGATCTTACACTAAATCTTTACTTTTTTATTTATTTCAAATACGGAAATTCAGTCTGAGGCCAAGAAGCAAATTGTGCCTCAGACATTCAAAGAAGCTTAATAAAGAAAAAAAATAAATAAAAAAGCTTTATCAGTCACAATCAGTGTTCTTCATAATGTAGTTTTAAAGTAGCATGGATATAAAAAGTGGCCTGAAGTGCACCTCTCTTCTTTAAATCAATATGACATTAATTGCAATTCAGTCTTTTCTAGATGAACTTTACATTGAAACAGGAAAATGTGAACATATTTTCTGTAACCACACTTCAGGTACATTCATACAGTATTTTCATAACTTATACAGAGAAATGAACTTTTTAGCTGTAAAAAAGCTTTCTTTTTTTCTAATTTCTCTCCTAAAGTATGGCTGCTTTTTAAGTTTTGTTTCAAGCAGTTCCAACTGCTTCCAATTGCTACTAAATCTGCCTTGTAAATTAATCTGAGATTAAAACTGAAGTTAATCAATGGAGAAAACAATAGAGGGAAGTTGTTGACTGCAAGTTGCATTTTAGTCTTTAAGTAGTCTTATATTTATATCTAGTTTTCGATTTTAATTTGTTTTGAAACTTATAAAATAGTGTATTAACGTGCAAATTAGGCAAGTAAGGTGTTCGTGATGGCAAATATATTAATTTTCTCCCTCCTGTTTTTTCCTGCTGAAACAACTACCAATGATATGAAAACTTTATATAAAAATATAGAAAATGTATATTCTCATTTGGAAACTTTTCTGTGTTTTTGCTTTAGATTCAGTTTTTATCAATTTGTAAATGTTCCAGAAAGCAGAATAAGCACCTTATTAGGTTTAAATTTTGCAGGTGTTTGGTGGATCAAACTTGCAATGCTCTTTGATAGGTTTTGATGACCAGCTAGTATGACAGTTCAATACATCCTTTCAAACAAATTCTGGAAAGGTTCATATTTGATGGATTTTATTTTTTTTTTTTTAATTCAAATTGACCAATTACCATATTTCAATTATTCTACATGACATGGTGAAGACAGAATCAACAATTCAGTTCACAAAACCAATGTAAATACTTCCAAACTGTATTCATGCTTTTCTTCTAACTATATCATTCATATAGTGTTCTGGCATGTGTTAGGGGGTTAAGCATCATATTTAGTAAAATCCGTATGATGTGTCTTCTGATGTTTTATGAAGATTTGAGCCTTACTTCGAAGTGAAAGCTAATTAGAATTATGAGGAATCTTGGTTTGCTTCTAAACGATAGAAATCTAGAAACATTTTCTTTCTGGAAAGCTGTACATTTTGAAAATGGGGACATTTCTTAGTATTTCCTTGTTTGTATCTGTACCTGGACTTAATTTTACAATGAGATTTTAGAAAATTGCAGGTACATAAAGTTACTAGCAACTCTTATGAGACTATCACTTTAGTGGGTAGCATTAAGGAGTGATTAGTCTATATGTTTATGATCATGAAAGGCAGTTGAAAAACTAGTCTCAAGTTCCTTGTTTTTACAACCAAGCCTTTCCTTAAAAATGTGTGTAGTTCTAAAGTTAAAATACAGGCATAATACTGTTATTTTTCTATTAATGAAAACCCAATCATTTGTTTCTAAACTAGACATAATTAAAAATAATCTTAATTTTAAAACTAACAGAAAAATTAAGCAAACTTAGAATTAGTGAAGTGGGAAAGGGACCCAAGTCTGTCAGCAAAGTGATCATTTAATCATCTTCCAAATAAGAACAATGGCTCGCTAATGTATATTATCTCTGGGTCAACAAATTGGAAGTACTTTGTAAAGTGACCCCCGAAGATAACTCTTTGGACTGCTGTTTGGACAGTCAACTCCAATTCAAAATCATTCTTTCTCAGTAACAGTATGAATTTCCCTGTTTCTTTAGAAAGTTCTTTGTTGGCCTAACCTCTCAGTAGCTTAGAATTTTTTTTTCAATTTCAAGGGAAAAAAAATCAACCCTGTAACTGAAGTTTATATTCCATAAATAAAACATCAAGTCAATATTGCAGCTGTTTTCTCTGCCTAGATTGTGTTACAGATAATGTTGACTGGACCTAGAAATTGAAATAATCAAATTAGAGAATTTGCTGTGGGCATATAAAATGAATATGGCTAATAAATGTAAAATGAAAGAACATTTGAATGTACTAATGGACAAGCCTCTAGATAATTAACGTATCTTGGAAAGACAGGTCTGTGTTAGGCAAATTCCTATAAACATTAATCCAATCAGAATGACAAAATGTAGCTTACTGTGTAGCTTCTGCTTTATATTCTAAACATCAATGATTTTACCATGGTAAGTTTACTTGAATGTGCAAGGAGGTTAGCCTAAACTTTGCTATAGCTCACAATCACCTTGCTGAAAAAATGAAGAGTGAATTAAACAGGGTGTCTGACATTTATCTCCTCTATTCTCTCTAGTGATGGGAAAATTAATGCAGGAAACTCAAAAAGCCAAAGTAATTTCAAAATGCTTTTGCCCAGTGACAATGTGAATCTTTTCCAAGTGTTATACAACATCCATGACATCTATGTGATTCAAGAAGCAGTGCTCCCAGCATATAGAATCATAGAATCGTTTAGGTTGTAAGAGGCCTTTAAGATCATATGTCACTAGATATAGCAGCACTCCCCCATTAATAGGTGATGTCCTTGCTGCTGTTACTCATCATCAATAAAGTACAAATCAGCATTATTCAGATACATAACTTCTCTATATTCAGGTTGTCTAACAATTCCAGTGTGTGCTTACTATTTTTTTTTTCCATATGGGATTTCATAGTGACAGCTATACTTTTTGCTGAGAAGGGTTTATTACTTATCTAGAGGAATATGACTTAGATAGGAACATAGCTTACTGTGGTTAAGGACAACCAACTGAAAATAAATTCTAAGAATCCTATGTGTCATTAACTTGTTTTTCAAATGTAATGCCCTGCTATCCTTTTCTTGTTATCTGGAGATTTCCTCAGATTCATATCCTATCAAAAATCGCCATTTGTATTTAAGATGTAGCCATGAGTGTAATAAAAATTGATAGTCTAAACAACAGTCTAAGTGAAAAGGCTTAGTATCTTAATTTCTAAGGGCTTATTTTTAAAATCTATGATGATGTAGTACTAGAAAATGTGGGTAGGAAGTTGTCAACCTAGCCCCACACAGCTGCTTGCTCACCGCCCCCCACAGTGGGATGGGGGAGAGAATCTGAAAAAAAAACCAACAAAAAATCTGAAAAACAAAAAAACAAAAAAACAAAAAACAACAACAACAAAAAAACCCTTGTTGACTGAGATAAAGATGGTTTAATAGCACAGCAAAGGAAGAGAGAATAATAATAGAATATACAAAACAAGTGATGCACAATGCAATTATTCACCACTTTCTCACTGATGCCCAGCCCATCCCCAAGGAGGAATCCCCCCAGCCAGCTCGGCCAGTTTATATACCAAGCATGACCAAGTCATATGCTATGGGATGTCCCTCTGGCCAGGCTGGGCCGGCTGTCCTGGCTGTACCCCCTCCCAGCTGCTTGTGCACCCCCTCGCTGGCAGAGCATGGGAAGCTGAAAAGGCCTTGGCTTAGTACAAGCACTACTTAGCGACAACTAAAACATCAGTGTGTTATCAGCATTATTCTCATACTAAATCCACAACACAGCACTATAGCAGCTCCTAGGAAGAAAATTAACTGTATCTCAGCCGAAACCAGGACATTGCATCAAACTGCTTTATGGGTAGTTTGTATCTACCCGCATGCTAAATTAAGATAATAGTGTTAGCCCATGAATTATGAGGTTTTAAATCATTTTAATTTTGTAAAGTTGTCACATTTATAATTTTAGTAGTCTCCTTCATGAATCAAATAGATGCCAGCATGTAAAAGAATTTGTATGTATGGTAATGAAGATTATTATGAATACTGAAGAAATAAACATTGTCTTTAATGGCTATCTTGAAGAAAATCTACAAACTTATAACTCTAAGTAGTGTATATGTAAAAACTTCTGTTCAAATTTGACTTTTGTATTTATAAGCATTATATACGTATTTGTCAATATAAACCTTGGGCTCCATGAGAGATCAAATCAAGGTTGATTTGATTGATCAAAGAAGATGCCAATTTGTCTCATATAAACAGAAAAAGGTTTTTCTCCTTCTAGCTCAATAAAGCACTACTGCAAAATTTTCAAAAATTTCATTTGTATAACAAGTTTCTTTCATTCGTACTTTAATCTACTTTTTTACACACAGGTTTTAGTCATGGAAACTGATTCGTTAATGTTCAAAGTTATAAAGAGTCTATGCAAAAGCATATGTTAGGGTTTATTATGAAAACATAAAGAATAATAAGTGTCTTCCTGCCCTTATCTGACTCAGAAAAAAATGAGACAATTATGCGTTTAGTTACTTTTTGTGATTTGGCTGCTATTATGGTCTCATTGTAACACTGTGGTACAGGGGAAAAACCTTCATGTCAAAATTAATTTGTTTATGAGTAAGTCAATAAACCCTGGTTACCCTCATATATCACAAAATTAAGAGGATATATTTTTTTTTTCATTTTTTAAGGAGCAGAGCTTAGGAGTAGGGCAGTTTCCAAGCAGAAGGAAGAGAAACATTCAAATCAGACAGTTCCTCATTTAAAAGCATTAATGCAGAAAATAAGGAAAAACATGTGGGAGCATATATATTGTACTATTGCCCATTTGTTACGTGTGCTGGTGGTGCTAGGTAACTCCTTTTTTTAAATGACAGTGATCAGTTTTCTCATCCCTACTGTTAATAGTTCATTTTTGTTTATAAATGGTTTTCCAGCTTGTTCTCTTCATTAAAAGACATTAGCCAGGGAGAACCTGGATTTGAATTTAGTTTAGGTCATGAGAGATCCCAGAGAGGACTTTTGCCTGGAGTCCAAGTAAGGGACACAGAAGGAATTGCAACTCTTCCATAAAGGAAAGAACGTCTATCCCCTGCCCTCTAGTGCTATGGGTGTTTATAAATGAGTTCACAAGTAAACTGTAAGTAAGCAATTGATCATCAGCGTGAATAAAATACAGCTTCATCTTCAGATACTGTTTTTCACTGTAATCAGCACCCCTGATTTACAAGCTTAAATCCTAACCTTTCTGTGCAGTTCTCACTTTATATGGTTCAAAATATTAAATTTCAACATTCTTTATATTTCTGTGATGAGTTGTTTACCCTTAAATAAGGATGAAAGATTTGAAATAAAACAACCTTTCATCAGTGAGTCTCCAGTTAACATGGCCTTAAGCCATCATTCAGCAGAGTTCTTGAAGTTTCAAACGATGTAATCTTGGTATGTTCTGTAAGATTGCATTCATCAAGACTTATTCTGATTTTCTTGGAGGAAAATGACACATAATTGAAGTTGGATCTATTTGCTGTTTTCCTAGTTCAGCAAAGGACGTAGCTTTCGTGTGCTGAATCTTAGAAGCGTTTGAATGAATTTAAAAAAAAAAAAAAAAAAAAAAAAAGAAAGAAAAAGATCCCATTTAC
The DNA here is from genome assembly GCA_000699545.1 of Podiceps cristatus. Taxonomy (NCBI): domain Eukaryota; kingdom Metazoa; phylum Chordata; class Aves; order Podicipediformes; family Podicipedidae; genus Podiceps; species Podiceps cristatus. The sequence goes on along the minus strand of JMFS01017288.1, from coordinate 5,902 downwards.
TTAATGAAAGTTAGGATTCTGAGTTTCAGCTTTAGACTGCCTCTTCCCAGGCAGCCATATGTGTCTCCTACTTAACATCATGTTGGTAGAGATATCAGTGGTGTATATCAAATACCAGGAATCTAAAATGGCATAACATACATACAGTTTCATTTTAGGAGGCTAATATTTGCAGGAGATTTTGCCTGGCTGGAAAGCATGTAATTGCATAGACATTCAAAGAATGCCCATTTTCATAAAACATTTTTTTAATTGACATAAAGTTTAGGTGCATCAAATGTAGAGACACGTTTAATGCTGAGAATAAAAGATACAAGAAAAGTGTAAAATGAGAATAAAATATGAAGAATTCATAATAAAAAATAATATCCGTGGGTTTAAATTCTGTAGATATAAAGTTTGAGAAAAGCATTTATCATTATATTTCCTTAGATACTAACTCTAGACTATGAAACTTTAAGCATTGGTTTGTTGTTTGGATTTTTTTGTTGTTTTGGGGTTTTTCTTGTTTTTCAGTAATACCACATTAAAATCCATCAAAATTAAAGCAAAAGACACACAGAGTCATTTTTAGCTAATACTTAGTTCTATTTAAATCTAAAATCATACACATGATTTTAGAGCACATACCACAGTGTTACGATCTTACAGAATAATTCAATCAGAAGTTGTCTGCAATTGCTTTGAATCAATTTCTTTGCGCTTCCAGTGACATAACATCCTGATTGTTAACTCTAATTGTAGCAAGGTCTCGGACCTTTACAACAGTAGTTTTAGGGTTTGAGGAAAAATGTTGCATTTCTTGGACAATGGAAGCACAGAAAAAAAAAAAAAAATATATATATATATTCTTTCAGGGAGTTCGTTGTTATTTTGAACGTGTCATATAGCACCATGCAGGAAAAGTTTCCAAGAGTATTCACAAAATCCAAAGGAGGCAACACTAACACTGCCTTCTGTGCTCAGCCAAGATGGGACAATGTATAGTATGTCTAAGTATTCAAATCTGGAAGTCTTGCTTTAGTCAGATATGTTCAGCCAAAGGGGAGCCAAAGGGATGAAAGGGAGATTCCAAAGACATCCAAGTCTACTAGTCATTGTCTGCTCCTACTGATTGAACACAGAAGATACTCCAGAAGCTGGAGTGAAAGTCGTGTGGTCAAAGGCATAAGAGCAGTGAAGCATATAGTAGCAATTGTGTATATTTTTTCTCCCATGTATTGAAACTTGTCCTTTTTCAGCTTGATTTTATGTACAAAAATAATACTTTTAGAATTATTTACCTCATCTAACAATATTTCTGATCTTCAAGCAGCAAGATTTGTCAATAGTTCAAAGATAAGACTGTACACTTAACATATCAAAAAAAAAAAAAAAAAAAAAAGGTGAAATGAACCTTAGAATTTGTACTAGTTTATTTGGGTATGGATCCTCTTACTGGACTATAACCTAAACACTTGACAATGCGAGAGAGGCATACTCCAGATTTACACAGAAAGTATTAAATTTCCCGTGCATTTAAGATAAGGCCCTATTTCCAAGAGGAATAAAAGTATTGTAGGAGTAGACTAAATCTGAAGTAGTATGAAGTTTTAAGCCAGACAAATGCTATTGCTGACTGCCAGTCATGGGGCAGCTGCATAAACTGATGCGATAGCATCCTCTCTGTGTTATGTTACTGGTGACAAACCCTTTTTAGACACTTGACTGATGGTGTTTATGTCATTTCCACTACAGACAAGCTGCCTGAGGTTATTTTACTTCCATGCCATTGTCATTTAATGTTAATAACTGTTGAAGCAGGTATAGATTGACAGTCCTGGAGAACCATCTAATTCCCATGCCAGATTCTTGTAACTGGCCCCTTAGTTTCAGACAAAATGTAAATGTTTCTTCTGTGTTCAGGCAGGTTTACATAATTATTACTTTTCACTTGAAAGAAATCTGTTGGACATACTAATGCTTGATAAACATTTATTGTATAAAGGGAGTCACTAGTCCCCAGCATGAAGTAGTGTACACAGTCTGTAAGGATACTTATAAATCTACACTCAAGGATTAATTTATCTATTAAATAGCATTTTCTTCCCAAAATGGCATCATTCATTTCTGTAGGATTAATCACTGAATAAAGTGATAGTCACATTTTTTTAATAGCAGAAATTAGCCACTTACCTAAAGAAAAAAAAAAAAAAAAAAAAAGTGTCCTATAGCTACATTAGCACCAGTATTGAGCAAAGGAAATAACTTTCTTGTAGATTAACTATTTTTCTTCATTTTCCTATACATTCTGCATTTGTTAAAGAAGTCAAGTAAATTCTGTTTCCCTATGAAAACTATTTTCCCAAGTAGCATTTCAGATTGGAAGCTTTTCTTCCTACTGCTTTAACTTTGGGTAGGGGCTGCTAGTCAGCATTGTGGGGCATTTCTTTTAGAGTCTGAGTGAAGGGTGCTCTTTCGCTGCAGTTTTACACTGGAAAGGAAGAGTAATGTAGGTAAAAGTAGATATTATGTGCAACTAAAGTCTGTTTTAGGGAAATAGTTTAATGGACAGTAACATCAATGTGATAAATCTTTTTAAATACTATTATTGCCTTCAAAAGCCTTCACTTAATGTTGTACGTGTTTATATTACAGACGGGATAGTAGATGGCCTAGTAGCTGAGTGCTGGTTATTCAAGCTGACACTTTTGATCAGTCTTGCAGAAATGAAGAGGGAATTGTCAGGAAAATGTCAGTTTTCATATACGTCAATAACTGCAGGGATACCCAGCTGGCTATTTGCAAGCACAGGTACATGCAGAAATTGAAATTATCAGAACCCTGTTAGTGATGTATCTTGCAGCATCTTCAGATAAGTGTGGATGATTTGGGGCAGAAATATCCGTTTTCATTTTACTATCACTAATAAATGTCTTTTGGTAATTATTGTAATTAAACATGCTGTCCTCATGCCAACACAAGTTTAAAATAGCAAATGATGGGAAAAACTTTCTTTTCATATAATACTTAGACTATATCTTCCTTCAGTCAAAAAAGTGCATTAGCAAAATATGCTGAGTTAAAATTACAGAATATGTTCTGTAATAATTAATTTAGCTTGATTGATTCATTATTCAATATTTCCTTAAGCAAAAAAAAAATTATAATGCTCAAATTGTACAGAATAAGCTGGGTATGTCATTAAATTAATGGTATATTCCAAAATACGCACATATATAAATACCTAGAAATAGTAAAAAAATAATGGTCTTATAGTATTAAAAGAAAAAAATGTCGATGATAAAACATTTTTAAGGAACTTGACTCTTTGACTTTTATTTTCAAAGAATATTGTCATATTTCCTTTAAAATGATTTGTCACAGCCTGAATATAAAGAATTTTCAGTAAATTAATAAAATTTAACAGTATATGTCTTTTCCTTCATGACTGTGCCTTTTTGATTCAGTGAATTGCATTTATGTAATAAAAGGACACTCTACTCCAGGTGAAACATTCAAAAAATCACACTCAAGAAATATGCAAAAAAGTTTCCTTAGAGGTAGCATTAGTTGCAACACAAGTGAAAAACTCTATATAAGTCCCATATCTCATAAAATATCTTCAAATATAGTTGGTCAATAAAAAAATAATTTTAATAACCAAATTGCTTTCAGAGTTGTAGCCCACTGTCTTTGTTACTATCTAATTACAAGCAAGTTTTAGTCTACATAGAAATTCTCTGTTCTTTTATACTAAATAGAATTTATACCCTCTTCTTAGTTGTCTCCTATCTCTCGTTTAACAAAAATTCATTGCTTACTGCATGCATAGCCAGTGTTAATCAGTAATACGTTATTACACAAAATAAGCACCACTCTGTTCCTCTGGGCAACAAGAAGAAATAGCCACATTGCTTTGTGGCTGTATCTGTGTTTGAGTGTGTGTGATGTGCTCTATTAAAAGTTCCCTAAGTAATTGAGACACTGTTAGATGACATATTTTAAATATTTCTAAAATAAAATTGTTTGAATCATCAAAGGATGATAAATAAACTGATAAAAGATAGAGGTTTTTTAAGGTAGTTTTGATTTTGATAAGAAATTACATGCCTGCAGGCAACAGTGTTGTTTACTAGTGAAAAAAAATCAAATTAAGTTGCTGCATATATTGTATGTGGTGCAGTACAATAGCACATCAGTCCTATGGGAATTCCGTGATATTTTTTCCTATTAACTTCTAATTAAGGCTGGGTGATTTTTAGAAGAGATAAATTGGCACACGTGGCTTTTCTGCACCATCTATCTTTCTTAGCAGAGAATATCAAGTCTAAACCCTACTAATCCAAACAGGAAAGATTCTCCAGTTTCATTCAGAGTAGGAATATTCCATTGGATTTAGACTTTTATAGTAGTTTAGAGGGAAGAAGATCCAAACAATTTGCTCAGAAAAATACATAAAAATGTTTCAGAAAGGAAGGAGCTAACATTTTTCATTTATACAGTTTGACATTTGGGAAAGCTCAAAATCTAAGTGTGGTTTTTGGATTTGCACGTGGACAATTTTTGTTATCCTCCTCTAATATTGCATACATGTTATTTCCATTAAACCCTTGGTCACATCACTTCATGTGGGCTGCATGAGAAGGGGAAGAGACAAACGTCCTCATCTTTGTTTTTAAACTTTAAGAGTTGCATAAAATTGAGCCATTTTTTTTACCAAAGCAATAACTTGCTGCTGCTAGTGATGGAAGGGATCTCCTGGAATGAAAGGCATTGCCTTGCAGAGCAGGAGATGGTGTTACTTAAGGAGACAAAAGCTGAACTGAGCAGGAGTGGTCGCCTCTTCAGGGCTTTATCTCAGGCTAGTGGCATTCGACTATGCAAGAAAAACTTGTGGTGGGTGATGACAGGCTCTTGTAGGATTGTGGAATGTGAACATAGGTGGTAAATGTGAAGGAATGTGAAGTTATCAGGATTCAGAAGGTATTTGGTTTAGTCCACACACAAAATGCTTCCCAAGTTAGGAGTCTGAAAACAATCCCACCTCTAGCCTTAGAGATCTAGAGGATCTCTAAGGACAGTGAAGTGAAATATATCTCTATGTCTGTGTCTGTGCCCGTCCACCTCCTCCCTGTAAAATATGTTGTGTAGCATGAAGTGTTTTAAACCATATATTTAAAAGTTATATTTCTAATACCATTTGCCAACATTATTTCATCATCACTGTTATAGCAATAAACCCATTTATCATTCTGTGATATTACTTATTTACAATACACAACTTCAGTGGCTGGAGTAGTTATGACACCAGTTTAATCACCTGGGAACTGAAGCATAAATGGCATATAACCTCAGGCATGACCTAGAAGCTCAGGTAAACTGCAGGAAAATATTGCCAATAACAAGGTGTGTGTTTTGAGATAACAAGTTTACAGATTTGTTCCCAGTAATATTTCTTACACAATAAACAGTGCCTAATTAAGGTCTTCCATCTCTTCCTATTTTATCTCACCTCATGACATTTGTATAGTAGCCATTTATAATTGAATAACAGTAAAAATAAAAATGCAAGTATTTGGATTTTATTTATACCTGTGAAAGCATGCTTTACAATTTATCGTTCAGTCCAAGAATTCAGTTATCTTAAAAGGAAACTAAATTTTTCAATGACAAGTACCAGTTCTGACTGAAAAGTCAGCATTTACCACCAATAAATCTAATCTACATGCATTAAAAGAAGAATTCTGCTGACAGTTTTTTATGGCTTAGTTCCATAGTAATATTTTATCTGTTTCAATATATACATATAATCAAAATAAACAAGTAACAGTGGTATCTCTCTTTTGGGATGTGGTAGCTATCATTCTTAGAGTTTACTATTGTGACTGATGCATTTTTGTGCTATAATTTATAAAAAAAA
>KL258787.1:12635-24498 GCA_000699545.1 Podiceps cristatus | reverse complement strand
CAACAAAAGAATTTTATGTAGGCTAGGAATGAGAACATACCTAGATACAGGAACTTCTGGAGAGCGTCCTATAAAAAAATGGGAGAAAACCAAATTCAGAAAGTAGTATCTGCTATCCCAGACCATAATTATTTGAAGCTTGAAAATACCAATAAAAATAATTTTCCAAAATATTCCTACTAACAGTAAAATCAAAACTTAATTTGCTGTTAGTGTTAGGTTAGAGGTTGGACTCGATGATCTTGAGGTCTCTTCCAACCTAGAAATCCTGTGATCCTGTGATCCTGTGAAATATATGCCTAAAACATAATACTTCCCCTTCCTCTTTTTTAGAGTTCTCAAATTCATTTACTTATTGAAAAAAAAGACAAAATTGTAAACTTCTTTAAAGTCCTAAGAACTGCTAACTTTACTAAAAAGATTTACACTTAAATTGGAAAATATTTTTTTTCCAGAATTATTTGAATTAGGAAGATTTAAAATTTAAAGAATTTAATCTAATCCAGGTTATTGTGGCTGAAGCAGATTAAGGAGCAATTACCTCACCAATTATGCCCACATTTCTAAGTAACTGGTGACATTCAGAATAGAGACAGCAACAGACAGTCTGGCCACATCAGCAAATTCAAGTACCCGTTGTTTGTTACCTTTTTTAATCATAAAAGGTTTTAGTATGAGAAGGTGTGCCAATTGCATAATGATGATAATGCTTACATGTTTGCATAAAAACTGAGCTTTCAACTCTGATTAGACATCTTCAGTTCTTGCTTAAATTTACAATAGCAGTGCAGTCGAGGCAAACTAGTCCTTTATCTGGGAACAGATTGTTGTTTTTGAGTTTGAAGTCGAAGTTGTAACTAAAACTAAATTGCTTTAAAAAGCATGCGTTAAAAAAACGTTACATGCATTTTTTGCACATGGGAATATGGGACTGTCACTGAGCACAGCAAGATTCTAAAAAAAAAAAAAAAACCCAACCAGTGAACCTCCTGGGCTGAAACACAGACAGCAGTGGTGGAGTACACCCGATTCCTTTTCCTGCAGTAACTCTCAAGAGACTTATTCTGGCTGTATCACAAACCTTCCCCACATCATTTATTGTAATTTTTTGGATCATTAATCCTGTTCTTATTACCTCAAAATTATCAGTAGAGAACAAGTCAAAAGGGCTGTCTGAAGCCTTCGTGTTGATTAGCAGTGCATCAAACTCTTTGCCGACCTCAAAGTTTCCAATCACGTCATCTAGTCCTAGAGCTGAGGAAGAAAATAAGTTCACAAACAGATCTGCAAGACAAGCTTCTTTCCACCACGTGGAAGCAGCTGGCAACCTATCTGAGATGCTCATAAAAAAAACCTACAAGAATTTAGATGATTACAAGGAAAAACATGAAAGCAAATTCAACAATGAGCATGTTAGTATCTCAGTTTGTAAACAACTTTTCAGTAAAAACATGTATATTTTGGTGAATTTCTGAAGGGCATCTGTTAAGGATAAAAGAAATCTGAAAAACAATTTGAACGTTCTTTTGATTTTTGTTCTTTGAATGCTTTCCATTGATTTTGTGTCATTGCAGATCTAATGTATAGATTATCTAACTGTTTAAAGTAGAATAACAATAGTTTACAAGGCAAAAATATTAAAGCTCCAAAAGGGGCAATGAAATGAAGTCAGAGAAACAGTAAAGTATATAATAATACTTGCTTTGCTAAGGCAGTACTAGGTTTAATTGTTTAAACAGTTTAAACAACTTTGACAGGCTGTATAGACCTATTAAAATAGTAGCATATAATATGATAATAATAGAGGTGTGCAGAGAGGATAACTAAGGATAATTAGCAAGAACAAAGAACAGTATGGTGAGGACAAAAAAAAAAAATCATAGCCAGATCTGAAGGTCTCATACACACCTGTAAGGCTTGTCTTGTGGTCTGTTAATTTAGCTTTGTTATTTCAAAACTTCATTACAACCTCTGGTTCTCGGTCCAGGAGCACTGAAAATCCAGTTTTGTCTTCAGTGACTGGGTGCTTGCAAGAGCTTAGAATACCTACAGAGAGGCCCTTGTGTCTTCTCGGAAAATGATGTAGGATAGTTTTAAGTTGCGCAAAGTATCTGTGTATTAAATCAACTTTTCCAATACTCTACAGTTAAACTAAATTATCAAAGGGGATAAGATCTGTAAACAATTTGTTCACTTGTTTTCAGATTGCTCCTGTCCAACAAAAGAATTTCAGCCTTCAGTGAAGTTTCTGTGTGGCAAGAACTTCACCACACCTTAAAGATGTTTAAACTCCTCCAAATGGTGAAATATTTTGACTACCTACCAGTTTCAACTAAACTGATCTCATACTCCCTCAGGTTTGTGAGCAGAATGCAATTTTTAGATTAAACACAAGAGGGTGACAAGTCTTTAGGAGTCTCTGGAAAGCAAGCTATCGCAATAAAGAATGGCTCATTTAAATTTCCAGGCTACTGGAAGGTTGTATAAGTAATTTATATTCTACCCTTGAAAGTGATACAGTAAGGATAAACCAGCTCAAAATCAATGTATAAAATAAAGACATTACTAAGTAAACCTGAGAACCCAGATAAAACATGCGCAAGAGTAGCTGGGAAGGGAAACCACGTATGAGTTCAGGATTTTTCCTTTCTGTATCTCAGTTATTTATTCTCACCTTTTATGAGAACAGTATATATTTTGGGAAAAAGAGCTCCCATTTTTTGTCCCCTGCCTATTTTCTGTCTTCTCTAGTTCCCCTCTACACCCTCCAGAAATTCAAATAGAGTCCTGAGAAGACCTGCTTGATGACATTTTCATTACATCTTTCAATCTTGCATTAATAGTTCCTAATGGTGTTTTCTGACAACTACAAAAATGTTACACTGAAAAGACTTGGGGTGAGTTCTTTAGCAGGTAGTGAGCTCATTTCTGCTAACTGCAATGGTAATAAATTTTTACTTATGTGTGGATTTACTTTCTGCTAAATCATACAAGTTTTGCTAAAACTTTGCTAATTGTATAAACCAGTATGTGCATACTGAACATGACAAAACATGCCAATGAACCAGAACTACGTGACTATATTAAGCAGATGCAACCGTGTCTTAAGCAACCATGGTGCATATCCTGTTTAAACTTTGTGTTTTTCGTTGACTGAGGAGTGATTTGCATGATGTTTTGATTTTCTGGAAAGACAGTGACAAACTGCCTCACTGAGAGCTCAAAATGCAGAAACAAAATTAGAAAGTGATGACAAACAGGATGCATGATTTACAGCAATTGCACAGCTTTTCCTCTAAGTGTTGGCTGCTGAGAAAACAAAGTCTTTCCAATTGGTGTGATAAACATACAAGCACTAATGATTAAGAAGTCTGAGGATCTTTGCAAAGAAAATGTACAATTCTGAAAAATCATTAAGATTCTATTATTAAACACTCAACATCAATATGAATATTCTACTGTAATGAGCTTAGTGTGGGTATGAGAGACTGAAGGGTAGCTCCGCCAGCAGATACCATTTTAGACTGCACTCTGGCACCAGGAAATCTGTGAATTCAGCCATCTTTTAAAGACAGGGAGACGTAATATCAAATAGAGCTGCACTTCTCTGTGCACATCCTGAAGAAATTTCTTCTTACCTTGGCTTCCTCCTAGAGTGGCTAGTTGAAAAGCTTCTTCAAGAGTTAGTCCCATTTCATTCACTTTATTGATCTGAAGGCTATTAGATGCCATTATTGTTTTCCTGATGGCATCAAGCATGGAAGCTGAATATCCACCGGCAACATCTAGAAGGGATCAGACTCTTAGAAACAAGCTTTTGGATTAATTCTCTGGGTTAAATTTCCATGAGCTTTAATTAAATGTTATAAGGTGGCAGATGTGGTAAATACACAAAGTTTACTGCTAAGTGCTGTCTCTGAATGGATAATTCCTAATAATGGTGCTCACACATACAAAGTCAGGTAAACAGAACACAACACAGAATAATATAAACCTGAAAAGTTATTGTTCAAGCCCTGTTTACGCTCACAACAGGAACAAAACTTTCTTCATTCATATTCAGTTTTCTTTTTAAACACTTTTGGACCAGCTCTAGATTTCAGTACTCCAGACTTCATTACTCTAGAAGTAGTGAGGGAAAGAAAGTAAGTCTCCCTAAGTTGGAGACATGTTGACTTTTAAATACGAACAAGCACGCATGTTTTTCTATCTCCCAATGGTTTCCAAAATAAACCATTTTTACAGCAGACTACTAACCTGTGCCAAGGCCAAGCTTCACGTTGTGTTTCAGGACCTTTTGTACATTTAAGACACCACTGCGCAACCTGGATTGGAAGAAGAAATGTGTTTGGTGTGACACATGCAGAGAAAGTTCAGGAAGAGTCAGGCTGCAGAGCTGTTTCATGACAAAGCCTCTCAGAATGTGTGCAATAGACTGGGTTTATTAAACTGGGATGGAGCATTTGCATTCATACATCTGAAAGATGGAGTTTAATCACTAAAAATAAAGGTAGTTTTTCTCAATTAAAATATCCCACAGTTTTATAGATACCTGCTGAATATGACCTCTCAGTATACCTGTGAAAAAATCCTAATACGATGTAACGTATATTCCAGCAGATGGGAGGTCATTTCATGAGCTCCAGTTAAGTCATCACAAACAGGATATTGATTATGTTAAAGACAAATTGACTGTTAACATTTAGTACAGCATCCTAGCTGGATACCATACAGTATATCATTTCTGCTTAATATAAAGAACACTACATATAGCCCGTTCCCATTTCCCCAAAACATATGCATACTTTGGGGAGAAGGGAGATGGCCTGAATCTGTCATTAATAGAACAGCCAAAAGAAATAATTTTTTAAACAATTATTGGTTTTAGATATATATAGATATGTGTATATCTCTCTCTGTATATATGAGACTACACTGAAGATGACAAGTCAGTCCAGAGCACACCACACACGCAGAAGCGGAGCATGGATGCTCATGATAAATCCAATATGCCACTTCTGATGGAATGGGGTATCATGTACATAGCCTTGTAACAGTAGGCTGGGATTGGGGTACTATGTGAATGACGGCTTTATTTAATTGCACTCCATTCTTTTTTTTCTTTTCTCTTTTTTTTTTTTTTTTCTTAAACTTACGAAAAATTAGAATTCGGACAATGTGAAATTGCAGCTCCACGAAGACTAAAAAGTTTCAGCTCTTCTTCAGAAAGATAACAGGCATGAGCCATCACTGTCTAAAGAAAAACAGAAGCACCATTTTACTCAATATTGCATTTACTTCAGCAGTTGTGATTTTTGCTGCCCTGCTCTTAATAGCCAAAAGGACACCTGTTACCATCAAGGGAAATTAATTCATTTCTTGAATGAAGCTCTTGAAAACAACAGGGGAGAAACTCTCATTAACTTCAGTATGCCTGACATATTACCCCCTTAGCTTTTTTTTTCATTTATTAATGTAATAAGATAGGGTGTTGACTCTTGCAGTGACTGCTGCAATCTAAAAGCAAGAATTCCCCAGTTGCCCTAGCACTGTGGTAACCTTATGATTTATACTTTGTAGCTAACACAGAGATTAAGTACTGGGGCTAGGAGTACATCAGATACAGTTGAAGATGTATGTACACTGAGCATGTTTCCCATTCTCTTGCTAAAGGTTCGCCCCAGGTAGATATATGTATCTGGAATATTCTTTAATTAAAATAATCTAATTTGTTATGCAACTGATTAATGGCTTTTCTTTCTTGGCCTACAAAGCTGACTTTAAGTTCATAAGCAGTATACAGAAAACATAAAAGTACAGGATAGTATCATTTAATAAGACATAAACCAATTACTCCCAGATAAATCTACTTGGAATTACCTCTCATGCCAAATGCCCACTCAAAGAGAAGAGCAAGAGCTCTGTTAGGTCTTGCAATCTGCTGATAAAAATGAGAACAGCACAGGGACTGTTTCCACTAAGCATCTCCTAATAGCACTGTACCCTTGCCGTCTCTACTCATCAGGCTCAAATGTAACTGCAAATGCAATGACAATAGCCACATCTTAAGCTAAGGTTTTTTCTGAACCATATCTCTGCTGATCTGTACTTCTTTTTAAAAACAAGCAAATATTTCAGCCACGGCTCCAAAAAATATGCTTTTAAAACCTTAAAAAAGATCGATTTGTTGTCTTAGTTTTGGTGGTTGGGGAGGGGAGAATGCCTGCGGTTATGCTTGTGTTTAACAGAATGCTTCTCCAAACAACCAGGAGCCTAGCTCCAGAAAGCACCAGTAACTCTGACTTTCAGTGACCATTTTCAGGGCTTTGCATATAAAAGTCTGACAGAACTAAGACCCATTTTTTGCAGCACTAATATTCACTTTAGTACATTGATGCAACAAATCAGTGTGCATAGGCCTGTGTGAGAGAACATAAGTTAATATTGTGTATGTACCTAAGTAGTCCATATTGAATTCTCAGATAAAAAGGACTGTAAATAAGTCATTTACTGGGGCACAATTTTGAAGACAGAAATGGGAGTTCAATAGCTAATTCCAAAGGAGCTCCCACCTGCCCTCTGTGCCTCTGAAAATTCTCTCCTAAAATTTTAAATCCATTTGACTGATGTCTAAGCACTCTGACTGTACTTGGCTGTTCATACTCTTGCATGGGCTCTCCACTATCTAATAAGGTACTCCAAGCTGTACTGAATGTGGGCTAGTATCAGATCTGTTTGCATTTATCTTGCCAGCCCAAAGCTTTAATGCATTTCACAGGCCACTGTGACTCTCAATACTTGGTAAAAACAGCTAATGAGAGTGCTTTTGGAGAGTTGGAATAGTAAAGTGTACCTGTCTGTATGTGAGGTTCACACAGAGAACGCAACAGGATAAGCTGCTTTCCTGTAGGAAACTGCCAAAAAATGAAGTTGGTCCTACCATAACTCCATAGAACAAATCTTCAGAAAAAATGGTGTGCAAGAACATTGTAATATAAGGATAATTGGGTACTGCCCAAGAATTACCAGCTCCTACAATACCACCTTTACCTAGTCTTCTCCTGATCCCACTGCCTCAATTCTCTTTGGAGCCCTTGGAAAATGGATCAGGGAGAATAAAATACCTTTATTGTTCATTTTTCCTAAAATGCTTAGGAAAAGGGTGGACTTTTCTAAAGTTACAATACCTTGACCAATACCTGTGCAAGAGAGACCGTAAAACCAACTTACTTTTCCCCAGATGTCACCGACCTTAAAAAAACAAACCAAACTTATCAGGGAACTACAGTTAACCATCATATTCTCTACATGGATAAAGCTAAGCTATGTTGTGGAAGTTTTTATGCAGCTACCTTGCTGGTAAGCAGCTTGTTTTTATCATACAATTCAGTGTAATTCTGGTAGGCAGGAAACATTTTCTCCACAAGTTTGAGTTCTTCTTCATTCTCACTTATGTGACTCTGCAGTAAGAAAATATATAGCAATCAGTGCTTTAAATAGCATTAAACCTGACATTACAACCTTCTGACCAAGTTACCGGTACTAAACATATAATAATAGAAACCAGTATTTGTAAAGCACATCATTAGATCTAGTCCTTGGGTTTCTCTTCATCAGAGAGGTCCCTGGAACCCAAAAGAGCAGCTCCTCTTGTTCCTTTAAAAGTGCTATGAGATTGTGTGCCAGGATTCCAGCAGTCTGGTGATATAATGGCCCACTTGGTATTTGGCAAATGTTAAAATAATAATTAAAATAAAATTAGATAAAAGAGAGAATCAGCCTACCACAGAGTAGACCCTGGCATCAGGGCAACATATAGGTAGCTGCTCCATGTATCTTCAGATAAGCTGATTAATTCCTGGACTCAGATGAAAATCTGATCCTCCTGTACTCCCACTGGAGCACATATTTTCAAAATGCCCACTTCATAATGACAAAAAAATCCTAATGTAGAATAGCTTTAAAGCATATGCTTAGAACGCTGTGCAACCAGTAAAAGAAACATCTCAAAGTTTCAACAGACCTGTAAGCTTTAAAATGCATCTTTTTTAAACACAGGAACTTCGTCCCACTGGAAATCCTACTGCTATGTTAACAACGTTAAAGAAGATACAAAGATGAGTAATTCTTTTGTCTGCGGAAATCTGTCCTGTACAGAAACAGCAGGAGGCAGAGAGACAGACGTAACAACCTTGGACTAGGGAGAGGAATCTTTAGCAACCCGGGGGTTGCTCTAGCCTACGATACTGGGTACCCGTCTCCTAGTGACCATGCACTGGGGCTGGCTGAATTGGGCATCCTTCCAGCTACGAGCTTTCTCATTTCCTCTGCAGGTCGCAGCGTTCTTGCAGAGTACCATTAATAATTTCAGAGGAATTTAAAAGACAGACTCCAAGGTAAGAATGTGGTTTACATGTTTTGCTGAAATTTTGAAAATTCCCTGGTCTGTATGTTATCTATCCAAACTATTTAGATTGTATACAGAGCTCTCAGAGCTTACCTGCACATGGAGATCGCGAGCCTGTGCTAAATCGCCAAGTGCACACAGCAAATCTTCTGTGCAGGAAGGGCCAAAGCGGGGGGTTATTACAGGCTGTACCCTTGGATACTGAAAATATTAAAAAGACATGCTTGGGATTCTACATCTATATATCAGTAACCATAATTAAGACAAGCATTTACACAGCAATTACATTTTGTCTCCAGCACTTATTTCTCACTGCATCCTGGCCAAATGAAATTAAGCCATATAGTCATTTCCTTATTTTTACTAGAAATTTCACCCCAGAAATCAAGAATTAAAGTTTTGTTCTGAAAACAGTTTTAATGAACCTTAGTAAAGAAGTTACTTTCATTAGAACTTTTTCATTGAGTCACTGAGATTTTACCAGACTTCTGGAGAAGCACTGGATGCTTTTTTATATTTACTGACAGTCCAGGATGCATTATGAGAAATAAATCAGATGAATGACCAGACATTTTTTTGAGTCCCGCTTCTGTGAATATCAAAGATGTAATGATGCAAAACTGCTGAGATCTGTAAAATCATAGCCTTTTTCTTGTTCCACCTTGTCTGCTCATGGTAGCACAAACTGTCCCTATACTCCCTAGGCAGGAAGATCAGTGGTTAGCACAAGATAGGCTACGCAGTAGGAAACAGTGGAGAAGACACCAAGCCTAGAGCTTCAGATGTTTACTTTATACCTTCCACTTCTGGATTAACATTTTCATAAAAAAGAGACAATGGCATTACAAATCTGCCTTCAGTCACAGGCAATAGCTGTGCATGTAGCACCACTAGAAAACGATATATGATAACTTGGTTTGCAGTTTCTTGTACCATCTCCCAGGTACAAGGAGCTCAGAAATTCTGCAGATTAGCTGACTTCCTCTACTAATACATATGATTTAGGCATAAAACTCTAGGCATCTGTTCTTGAATATTTTGAGATACAAATGTCAACAAATTAAGCCATTGAAACGAAAAGGCTGATAAGAAAAGTATCCCTGCTTGTAATATTGGAGCGTAAACTTCTGTCTTTACCTCAGGAGCCTAAATCTTTAGAAATACACTGGAAGACATGTGCTGACCCAAAACACTAATTTAGTAATGGATTAGTAACTGTACTGTAAAAACACTGATTTCTGCTGGTGACAACTTCTTTTACTGGTCTACTACATACCACAGAGTGATTGACTGACTTCCACCTTTCTTTAACAGAAAATTGTCCTTTCTAGGAAGCAGAATATATTGAAGTCAATGGAGAACATGCACAGAACATTACTCCGCTGTGCTCTGACCACACAGAACTGAATTTGGACTGCTACAAGTCCATTTCTCAACAACATGGCTAGCAGAACATTTTTCAGATTGATGATATGTGTCTACTACACAGATAGATGTATATTTATTGATTTGTCACTAAGCCAGCAGAGTTTGTCAGTGGGATTAACTATTTCATATGTTCACACAGCATCTTTTGACTACAGAATTGAATGCGAAGAAAAAGACTACTTACTTTCTTTTCCAGTAGTTCTTTAACAAACCTGAAAAACAGTAGAAAAAAATCTGTTACAAATCTATCATCTGTGTTATAAATTATGAAAAATACAGAAAATATTTACTTAGATACTCTATTAAGCATATCAGACATAGATCAAGTTTTTATAGAAAGTTGGGCCAAATTCATAGATGACATAAAAAGAACCAACACAACAAAGTCAGTATAGTTACATCAAATTATGCTAGTTGTGAATTTGACCATGAATACGCAGAATTTTTTTCATTTGCAATAATTAACATTAGACACATGGTAATTACTCTTTCTCACTGAAAAACAAATACATGTTACATTAAATTAATTGAAAACATAATTATAAGCTAGAGCTGCAACTTTAGAGGGAAAAAAAGAAACCCACACTTAAATTTGTCTGTCCATGAATTTAAATGATTTAAAATGCTATTTTTAAAAGATGCTGCAGTATTCCATACCTCACTTAACAGTAGTTGCATACGTCCTCATTCAGTTAAAGGACCCTTGATTTTCTGAAAGTGCTTATATTTATGTTAGTGTATGGAAAATACAGTATAGATTTACTTTGTTAAGTAAAAGAAGCTACCTCGGGCACCTCTACAAAAACAACCCCAAGCAGTCAATATGGATAATGCATATGAGCAAATAAAACTTTTCCTGACTTCGCAGAGAAGAAATTCTTTGAAAACTCATTCCTTGAAAACTCATACGCATATGCATAGCGTATGCAAATAATTTCCCAAACTCAGTTTGAGGTGGCTTCTGGACAGGATCTCTGTGAATTTTTACATCATAACTTTATATTCAGAAAAAAACACAATTTTGGTCACAGCAAACATT
Source organism: Podiceps cristatus (assembly GCA_000699545.1). NCBI lineage: Eukaryota > Metazoa > Chordata > Aves > Podicipediformes > Podicipedidae > Podiceps > Podiceps cristatus. Next base: position 13,624 of record KL258787.1, on the reverse strand, counting down.
GAATCAAATTTGTCAAATATCTTCAGATGGAAAAGAAAATAATGCTGGAGGCTAGATTCACCACACGGAAGCTGGTGCTAGATCACCAGCCAGAAGTGAGGCACCTAAGCTAAACTTCTGCAATGACCAAAAGAGTTTGAGCTCACCATCCTCTAACTTTGAGACCCAAAATGCAACATGAATTAGGTATCATCCATCTGTCTCTCCTCTTACTGATTCACCTAGTGTAGTAGCAAAATATTCACTGGAGCAGAAACTGTAACACAAATATAACTCTCAGGTGATAATCCAAAACCTCCAGATGGCTGTTTTCAATCTTCTTCCCATTCTTTGAATGGTGTCATCATTGTTTCAAAAACGAAATATCTTTCTCAGAATACTCTATACTTTGTTGGCTTATGTACTTCTCCACAAAAGAAGCTCAGGTTTAAGCCCCTGTAGCAGAAGAATGGATTTGAACATGGGTCCTCCTCTTTCCAGATGACTACAACTATTAGTAGCATATAACATATTCTACATGTCAGTTCCCTAACTTTTTATTCAACCCTCTTTACAGGAGAAGGGTAGATTCAAAGTCTCGACTTGAATTTAGGTTTAGTACATAAAGCACTTAGTACATAAAAAACTGAAATCGGTGTAATAACATTTTCTGACAGTGTAAGAAATCACATTTCTTAGGTTAAAAAAAAAAAAAAAAAAAAGAGAGAGAGAGAGAAAAGGTTGCCCCGTTGGAAGAGCTTTTTTATCCTTCCGCAATTGTATTGCCGCGATTCGGGCCTGACAAGGTCAGTACTCCTGACCTCAACCTCAACCTGCTAACCACCGCGCAGCTCTCTTCTCCGGACAGCCCTGAAGTACTTGTGGCACACTCTCATCCAAAGCTGAGAAACATTTGTATTAACACAATCACATCAGAAGGGCGTTGGAGGTACAAGGTAAGTATTTAAAAGAAACCTATTTAGATCATTCTGAAGCTTTAAAAAATACCA